>VMKM01002739.1:0-59142 GCA_008360985.2 Macquaria ambigua | reverse complement strand
ACACACACACACACACACACACACACACACACACACACACACACACACACACACACACACACACACACACACTTGAACAATACATTTTCCTCAGAGCACAGTTTGTTCTCACACTACAAGCCAAGCACTCGGCCTGATTAAGACATTATATAACGCACACACACACAAACAATGATAGTTATTAGTGTGTGTTTTGGAGAGGGGGCGGGGTTATCAATACAACAGTGAGCGTAGGGAGGTGTTCCTTCCTTCCTTCCAGCCAATCAAGGGTAAGGAATGTTCACCTAGAGCTGCTGTCAATCAAACTCTTCCTGTGTTGAAGTTTCTGTGTGTGTTGTCTTTTCTGAAGTCTTCACTGCTCTGTACAGGACTGAGGTCAGGACTGAGGTCAGGACTGTGGTCAGGACTGAGATCAGCACTGAGGTCAGGACTGAGTCTAAAGCAGGCATGAAACCAAGTCAAGACTAAGTTTAACAGGAACTTGAGACCAAGTCTAAAAGGGGATGTTGACCAAGTCAAGACTGATGCTCAAAGAGGGTCAGCATCACTTAAAGACTGAGTCTTAAATGGGGATGAGACCATGTCAAGACTAAGTTTAAAAGGAGCTTAAAACCAAGTCTAAAAGGGGGCTGAGACCAAGTCAAGAATTAATCTAAAATGGCCACAAGACAAGCACATGACTAAGCTGAAAACTGGCTCAAGAAAAGTGTTTTAGACCAAGTCAGAACAGAGTTTACAGGGGATTGAGATCAAGTCAAGGCCAAGTCCAAAAGCAGGTCAAGATCAAGTCAAGACTGAGCCTAAAAGGGGCTTGAGACTAAGTCAAAGAAAGGTTCTTAAGCAGGTCAGGATCAAATCCAGACTGAATCTAAAATGGACACAAGACAAGTTTGAAAAAAGTGTGAAAACCATTGAAAAGGAGCTCGAGACCAAGTCCAAGACGGAGTGTAAAAAGGGTTTAAGACCAAGACAGGACTGAGCCTAATTCAGTGGATTAAGACTAACGCAGAGTCCAAAAACACAGACACGAAATCAAGACTAAGTCCAAAATGGGGTCAAGACCCACCTAAGAAAATGGGGGGGAAAAAAGGACAGGGAATGTCTGCGTTTTTTCCCCATACATGAATCATTTTAATGACACTGTCCTTGTTTCCTCCGTCGTTGCCTCGTTCCCTTCCTCTGTCTCCTGTGTATTCTCACCTCCTCTACTTGCCGTGTGTCCTAGACCCTCATTCCAGAGTGATCCTGAAGTCGAAGAGCTGCAATGACCTGCTGAGCTCCTACATCAATGCTAACTACATACGGGTGGGTAGTAGCAGCTGTATTGACTCACTAGAAGTCCTGATTTAGATATCATGATCGATTGGGTCGAGTTCCAGTGTGGTCGATTTGCTGTTCATTAGTTACACTCCACAACTAGTATTTACATCTTATCATAATTATTAATATTAACGTCATATTTTTCACTCACTGTGTCCTGAAACTAACTTTAAATCAGTTAATTATGAAAAAATATTTGTTTGTTAAATCTTCTCTAAACACACCGACATGATCTCATCACAGATCTGGAATGTCAACAGTTTTTTCTTTTGTCTTATGGTTTCCTCATCGACACACACACACACACACACACACACACACACACACACACACACTGCAGTGAAAGTATACTCCTTCAGAAGTCTGTAATGTTGCTCTCAGACTCTGATACAATAGACTTTCTTCCTGTCAGGAAGCTCCACTGAAACAGTTTAAACTGTTGAGAAGCTGAACAGAAGCTGCGTTCACATTCTTCATCCTACTGTACATATTAGCACTGTGTGCAAAGCAAGAAAGCACATTTATCACAAGAAAGGGAGAAACACAGGGATGACATACAAAACTATGAAATATGGAGCTGATTACCTCGTTATGATCAAAACTGTCGTGTAATTCTCTACACCTGTTTTGTTCATGCAAACTACTGAATACAGACAAGATATCAGGCAAACTCTTTTAAATCTCTCTAAAAACTCACTTTTATCTTATGACTTTTTCTTTACTGATGGAATTTGTTGTAATTGTTTAAATTATTGTATCTGCTGCTAAAGCTGCTCTATAAATAAAGTTACTATTATTATTAATGTCAATATGATGCATGATTAAATAAGAGGAGATGCAGCCTGTATCAGCTAATTCAATGCCAAATGTGTGTTTTTAAATATTTTCTTCATAACAATGTATTTTTATCTTTTTTTTTTAGCACATTTCCTCCAAACTGTATTCAACATTTTTAGTAATATTCACATATTCATAAATAGTATTTGGCACATATATCAAGTATGTTAAATGCTGCATCTTTTCCTATACCACCATTGAATTAATAACAGCTTATTTTGAACTGTTTTGTGCCCAAAATCTGTATCTACAGGGTTCAGTTTCTTCATATATTCTTCTCTAGAAAGGAAAATTCCTTATTAATACATTTATAAATACCTGCACTGATAATTCATAATAGCGTAAGGTATTTTAGGTTTCCTACTGTTATAAAAAAGTGACTAAAGATGCCGAATTCTTGACGTTATGAAGTCTTCCAGAGCTCATGTCAACAGTGTTGTTACTGTCCTCCAGCAAGCTGCTGACACTGTTGTGTGATTGGCTCCCGTCCCAGGGTTACCTAGGCGACGAGAAGGCGTTTATCGCCACTCAAGGTCCCATGGTGAACACGGTGAATGACTTCTGGCAGATGGCCTGGCAGGAGGAGTCGCCCGTCATCGTCATGATCACCAAACTGAAGGAGAAGAACGAGGTAACGTGACGAGGAGGGACGTGTTCAACTAACGTAGAATGAAACTACAGATGTCTGAGCGTCCTTGAATGCACCGCCTGCCAAATATTTTTCAATAATTTGGTACCTGCTCTAATCTGCCAGTGGTGGAAGAAGTATTCAGAAGTAAAAGTAGTAATACCACAGTGTAGAAAGTAAACGTCCTGCATTCAAAATGTTAAAAAGTACAAAAGTATTAGCATCAACTTAAAGTACCAAAAGTAAAAGTACTCATTATGCATTAATGTGTTCATCACTTTAATGTTAATTAGGTGGGACTAATTGTCTTGACTTAATTGACTTTATATTCTGCTGGGTGGCTTAATCCATAGTAATCATCATATTTTATTTGTTGGTACTATTTTGTATTAATAATCTGAATCTGTAAAGTAACTAAATGTATCATAAATGAAGTGCAGTAAAAAGTACTGTATTTCCCTCTGAGATGTAGTGGAGTAGAAGTAGAAAGCTGCATAAAATGGAAATACTCAAGTACTCGAGTAAATGTACTTAGTTACTTTCCACCACTAATATCTGCATCATGACTTTGTCACATCACAGTGATGTAAATGATTGACAACAAAATTCAAATCAAGTCTCTGTTGTTTTTCCTAAAAATGAAATGGAACCAGTAACTGCAATGAAACTAGGAAATCAGTCTGATGGGATGATTTGGAAACTCCTCAGCAGGGACGGAAAGTTCAGAACAGCTGATCTGTAGTTAATGGCTTAAACATGCAAAAACCAACAGTATGATCCTTTAACTATGACTGTCTCTGTGTTTCTGTAGAAGTGTGTTCTGTATTGGCCAGAAAAGAGGGGAATCTATGGGAAGGTTGAAGTGTTGGTCAACAGCATCAGAGAGTGTGAACACTACACGACTCGCAGCCTCACACTCAAGGTACACACACTTTTTAAACATTTTCATTTCTGAGTTGTGAGGCAGAGAAATGTCTCTGTGTTTATAGGTTGTGCTTGGGATTTACATTTTTTACGTGTCCTGTTTGCAGTGTGGGAATCAAACCCGCATGCTGCAGCATTACTGGTACACATCATGGCCCGACCACAAAACCCCCGACTCCACGATGCCGCTGCTGCAGCTGATGGCCGACGTTGAGACGGACAGACGGGCGGCTGCCGCCATGGGACCAGTTATCATCCACTGCAGGTATACGGAGAGGGACATGGGGCTTTTCTGCTGCTACTGAAAAATGTTTTGAAATAACTCCATTACCCATGCTCCTCTGCTTGTAGCGCCGGGATTGGCCGGACAGGCTGCTTCATCGCCACGACCATAGGCTGCCGACAGCTGCAGCTGGAGGGAGTGGTGGATGTTTTGAGCATCACCTGCCAGCTCAGAGCCGACAGGTAAAACACACACAAATAATTGAACTACTACAATTGCAAGGATATTGTATTGATTTAGATTAATTTCCTGAAAGATTACCAAGGATTAACTTAACCAAAATTTATTCTAACCTTTTTCCTTCCCATTTTACCGCCCGGCGAGGTCTGATTTCGACGTTAAGTTGTGTTCCGACTGAAAGTAAACGTATTTATTCACCTCAAACAGCCAATGTACCAACTGTACAGATGCTAACTAGCAACTAACGCACCAACCGTGTGTGTCACGTAATATGACAGCTCAGACTCTCAAGAACTCACCAGTAACTCCACTCAGATGTCCTCACAATGTCAGTGTGTAAATAGATGTTATGTCCCCACAATGCGCGCACATACCGATTTATTTTTTATTTTTTTTCCCCATTGCCACAATTTTCTCTCACCTTCATGTGTTTTTTTGTAGTTCTTTGTAGATTTGGTTGCTCATTAAATCAACTTGTTAGTGTTCATGGCTGTACCTTTTTAAGGCCAAGATGGTTTGTTTCTGCTGTTGCCATCAAAAATAAACCTTTAGAACAACTTAATGTAAAACGCAGATTTTCCTAAATTTCCACGCTCAGGATGGTATAAAAAGCATTTGAACTGTATGCTGGATCCTGATGGTTCTAGTGTTGTTTTTAATTTCTTTAAACATCTTTATCACAATAACTAATAATCTGTCTGTCTGTCTGTGCAGAGGAGGTATGATCCAGACAGGTGAGCAGTATGAGTTCGTCCACCACGCCTTGAGCCTGTACGAGGCCCGCCTATCTGCAGAAACTGGCCAATGAGTGCGCACCACCACGGGAGGCGTCGGCTTAAACCTGGAAGTGTGCTATCATAGCGAGTCCTTAACAGGTATGATCTCTGAGATTTGGGAGCTCTCTGAGATTAGGGAATGCTGGAAGAGGTCTTTGAGTTTGATGGACAGCATGGACAACCAATGAGGACTGTTGTGGGCAGAGCCTGCTGAAGGAAAGAGGAAAGGTAAATTTCTGCAAATGGAATGTTTCCGTTCTTCTTCTTCTTCTCTGCTGTTTCTTCTTCATGTGTTGTTGGCGAGTGGTTCTTCAGAGGAACTCAAAAGACTTCTCTTCACTTCTCTTAACCAACTGACTGTCGGTTTGTGTCGTTTTTAACTAACCAGACTGTCCTATTACCTCTTTTCTGTCATGGAGACGTAGAAATAGTTTGATTGACTGAAATTGATGGTACATGTTCAATAACACTGTTGTGTTTCTGTGTCTGATAGGATTTTAAAATTATTTTGTAATGTGGTGTTCTTATAGGAAAGGCTATTGGTAAATGACTGTTAGCTGGTTGCACCTTTGGTTAAGCTACTATACCACTGATGAACCAACCCTTCCAGCCTGCCTCCTTTTGTGACATCCGCGCTCCGTACGTGACTCCGTGATTCGGCCACGTTGCGTTCCCTACACAAACCATTTATTTTTACCTGTTATCCAGGAGCAGGTTGAATCTTCAAAGGTATTTTCATGATCTCACAGATGTCTTAACTACTAGAACTTCATTATACACTTCTCAGAGATATTAAATATGTCAGTAAACTAATTGTTAATGTTTATATGCTAACGCTACTTTCTGTAAAAATCAGACAGTGTTGAGAAGGTGAGCTAACAAACTGACATTTCCTGAACACCAATTTCATTTGTAATCAAGAGTAATCAAGTACAACTTGCGTACGTTTTGCCCGCGGCTCGGTAACTTACGGAGTGCTGAAGTCACAAATGGAGTCACCCCCAGCCATAGATCACGTGCTAAATGCTAACAAACCAATGTAATGATAAATAAGCTCCTGCTAAGCTAGTTATTGTAGTACAGCAATCTCATAGAGGCTAATTCTAGCTTTAGTAGTTCTGCGTTAATCCATATGCTTTAATGCCAATAAATGGATGCTAACCTATAAGCTCATGCTATAATTAGCCCGCTATGCTAATGCAATATTTTGTTGAACCAATGAAATCTAGTATTCCACTCCTGAACCATGCGCCTAAAATAATAATTTGTTTGTTACAGCAATTATTTTTATGCTATTTAACAAGTACAGCTCCCATGAGCCTTTGACAGCAGTACTGGGTCTAAGAATTATGGGAACTGTAGTTTTCGAATGCTAACAAAATAATTGTTTTATCTTTGTTAAAATTACAGTAGTAATAGAGACCCAATTATTTAAGAATATGGACACACAACGCCCCACCATCATGTTAAACGTTTAGAAAGACTAATGAATACATTTATAAAACACATAAAGAAATGAAGGCTAGTGAAAAACAAGCTAGCTCAAAAGTGGCGTGGCACTTTGGCCAATCGCGTTCAGTCACAATTTATACATTTGATTCATACTTAAAATTAATACTGTTATAATGTCTTGACATTTCAGTCCAAGTTTAGATTTTCAGCACAGGGCCAAATTGAAAAACATAGTTTGCTGAGACTTAATCCAGACAAAACAAACATTTAGAACATTTAGTGCTGCTTGGTCTCAGAGTTTACACTCGGTATAGTAGTTAACCTTGTTTCTTGCATTGACAGTTCCCCTGTTGTGTAAAATGTTGCTTTATACCAAAAATGTGAAATACTTTACGTCACAATGGTGCAGTCATCTCATCGATGTGCTGTTGTAAATTATGTTAATTAGTGAGTAAGTTATTTTGGTGTATCAAAGTACTAATAACTTTATTTTTATACTGTTTTTACATGTTTTTGATGTGTTTAGCAGCTATCAGCCATTTGTCAACTCGCTATTTGGGGTACAAACCTCATCATCTCTAAATCATCAACTTAACAGGAGCTGACGGAGCTAACAATTTACTTATTGTTCTTATTTCGGAGCCAGAAAATCAAAAGAAAATCATCACTCACCCCTGTTTAAGCCTCTCTATCTTAATGATGGATGAATCATTTTGAAACATTAGAAGAAGAAACATTAGATATTGAGAGACGAACAAAACTTTTTGACTTTGCATTTCTTCAGAGAAGTTTTCCGATTACTTTACATTGACACTGCACTGAAAAATAAAAATAAAACATCACTCAACCAAACCATTCGAGTGCCAGTGCATTGGAGGAAAAAATTCTAGAAAAGGGTGTGAAGTTCAGTTTCTATACGTCCAATATAACTTCATATTTTAGAATAAAACGTGAAACAAAACAGAAAGTACTGAGGTGGTCAGTTCCTGGGGTGTTGACTTGTTTTCGAGATCTGAGGTTTCTACAGTGATGCCAGTAACGAAGAACATTAACATATACATCTAATCTGCTCTCTGTGTGAATGGGATGACGTTGTGCAGTACATGTTAAAGTGCTATTAAACCTAATGTGGGCAGTTGCATTCAAATCCATGGACCACAAACACGGAGATCTTGCTGCTAAAACTGGGAGCGTTGGGAGCGGACCGTTGACGGACAATAAACGAGAGAAACTTTGAAGACTCTTCTTTTTTATGTACCAAATTATTTTTTATTTATTCCTTTTACTTGTGATACAATCGAGGGACTTTGGACCTGCGTCTCTTTGTCTACTTGTCAAACATGCCTCGTGGGACCATCATCAACCCAGTTTTCACTTCTGTCACTTTAAGAATTTGATTGATTTCAAACTCAAATTGGTTAAAAATCTGGAATATTACATTGTGATAGTGGTGTAATTCAGTTTGAACTGACTGAAGTGAAAGCGAGTTGATCCCAGCCTCCATACCCACTGCAGCAGCGGGTACAACACACACTGCCTCTGACGTAGTATTGTGTATGTACAGTAGGTGGTGGATCATGTCCTGTACTTTATTGTTGTTGACTGTTGATGGAGCTTAAAGGGACGCTAGACATTTTCAATTTTACGCCATGTTGTTGTCACATTGTAGAGAACAAAATATTCTATATTCACTTTAATTGAATTGGATTTAATTATCGGTTACCAATGTAGGAATTTAACTTTGTGCTTTAGGCTTTAATTTACAGGGAGAAGTGATATGTAACTGTGCGTTCATAGGAGGTTTTCTGGAACTATAAATAGGGAAATGGACACAGTGTTTGATTGGTACACATGTAATTAATAAATTCCAATCAATTGCTAGCATAACCTGGAGTCTTTTAATCAGTGCACAGCAGGTCAGCCGAACAAAAATGTGGAATTTGTTAACAGGCAACAAGCATACAATTCAGCATATATGGAGAGCATATGGGAGCAGTTCATTAAAAAAAAAGTCCTCTGGACATCAAGAAAAGTTTATAAACTCAACACAACTTACTAAACTTAAATGTGTAATTAGTCTGTCTCGATTTCCCCTGTAATTAGTACCACATTACATAGATCTTTCCAGGAAACATACTACAAAATTATCAGGAAATGACGGACCTGTACAATAAAACGTTGAACGATCAGAGCTTTCTGTCACAGTTTAGGATGCTACTGCACTTTACTTCATTGTAAAATTGAACCTAAACCAAAGAAACTGAAGCCTGTTAAAAACAATATGTCACATCTGGCCTGGAAAAAGCTTTTTACCAAACATGATACCTGTATTATAACAGCAGAGCAATTAATAATAACATTAGCTAGTGAAATAACGACTTTTAGCTCAGGTAACTGTTACTTCTTTTGGTAGTGCTAGCTAGTGAGAGAAAAGAATTTAGCTCTTTTAAATAAGCAAGAACATGTTAATGCTAACATGCTAACAATAGTTTCTGAAAATTCTACAGTAACAACTAACAAACTGACTTCATCTGAACACTCATGTCACTTCTAATAAAGAACAATCATTAGTGATTAGTTTCAGCACGGCAACAATATGAACAAGATCATTTTAGGACAGATTAATTCCATGAGTTATAACTGTTATAGTATTTATAAATGTTAGCGTCCCTTTAAACTCCTGCTGTGTGGGCATTACAGCTCCGTCAGAGTACACCTGATGCTAATTAGTGTACGTATGGTACGTGGTTTTTAACTGTATTACTAATCAACTTGAATGTTGTAATAGTCCGGAACATTAGCCACTGAGTAGTGCTGTAACCTCTTTATCTACTCTATACGTATATATTGTTGCCTGTAATCTGTACATAAACACTGGATAAACTACTCATGTTGTCTTGGACTCTGACTGACTGACTGATAACCTCTTCAGATCAGTGTTGCCAGGTACCAAATGATTGTACAAAGACTTTTCAGGGCAAACTATTGTATACTGAAATCCAGATTTCGATAAAGCCAGAACTGAGTTTGCAGCGTATATTAATTGTGCCATCAGTCTTTACTCTGGTTCATAAAACATCCATGGATTCACTAAGTTCACTGCAGTTGGCTCCGACTACAAGTCAGCGTTTATAGAGAGGCCGAAGTGAAACTGGAACGTCCGGCTTCTGTTCCAGAAGTAAGAAAACCTACTAATAACTAAAAATCCAGCCTTGAAAAAGAGCCTGTCTCAACGGTATGTCGTGTGGCTTGCTTCAGATGTTTAGATATGGATGGTAGCTTTTTGAAAAAATTAATACCGCTGTTTATTCAATATTTGTTTTTTAGCAGCCTTTAACAAACACCTTGTACATGTCTGTAATGATGATACCAAACGTGAAATACAGTCACAACGATCAAAAGACCAGATAAACTTGCTTGACGCAGGGAAATTGGATGTGTCACCGCAGCACAAGTACAACAACATATGCATAGTAGAATAATTTCAGAGATTCTTGACAGTGAAATTACTCCATGTATGAAGCTTAAACTGTTGTTCCTAGAAACTTTCTGTCATATAACAGGAGAGAGTGAGAGACAGAGAGAGAGAGGAGGGGAGCAGGAAGGAAGGAAGGAAAGAGGTGTGGATGACTAAAAGTAGCTCCAACCAACTGAAACAAAAGCAGTTTGGCCTCTAACTTGTAATGCTGCATAATACAAGAGTCAACTCAAACCTTTTGTGGGTCAAATCTCACCTCTGTGGGTTGACAAGCAACAAATTTACCAATGAAAGACTGATTGACATCTCAAAAAAATAAAATAAATCATAATTGTGAGATAACGATTTGATATGTTGAGAAGACATACAGGAATTAAATTATCTCAGGATAGCATTTGTTTTATTTTTTTATTTATGTAAGCATGCGCACAACAAAACTTATTTTTTTAAATTATTAATTTAACCTTTATTTACCCAGGAAGGCAACATAGAATAGTTAACACATAAGAACGCACACAATTCATGTAAAGCAGTTACATTTCTAATGAAACTTGTTTTGAATGTGGCGTCTGATTAGCAGTGTTTCCAAAATAACTTTATCTGGAACATTATTAGATAAGTGTGTTGTAATCTCAACTAATTAAGTTTTTATTTGAGAGATAACAAGAATTAAGTTTTGATGTTGAGACAATAAGCCTAAAAGAACTTGTCAGTAACCATGGCTGCTCTGGGCTTCTCTACTAAGTGTTGTGTTATTGTAAAACTTAATGTTTAAATCTGTGAATCAGCTTTGTTAGTACTGAACCAACAGACTGAAAGTTATTGTCAACTATTCTGCTCTTGTTTTCTGTACTCTGAGACTTAATGAGGCGTTGCTGTAAAGTTTAATTTCAAAACTATTGTGTTGTATGTGTTAGCCTTTGTGTTGCAGGTAGCACACGGTTAGCTTGTGTTAGCTCTTGTTCTTGTACGTTAGTTTACAATTGGCTCTTGTTAGCTTGTTCCCTTGGAGCATAAGCCCACTGTTTTATACAAAGTAGCATTGTTTGGGCTTATAGGTCGAAAATCAAAATTATGAGCTAAAAGTTGCATTTTGGTGTTGATTCTCAGTTGGATTGGCAGTACTATCACCTGTTTCACATCACACAGAGTCATTTGGTTCAGTGACAACACAAATATATACTGTTTTAATGTTTCTTTAAAGTTTTAAGCAGCGTGCACTGCTAATTAACACAATTAATTAATTATCAGCTGCACCAGAACCATAATTGCAAAACAGAAACCCAAAGCAAATGAGGGATTTAATGTGGAGCCAAAACTAAATTTACACTCTCAGAGATGAAGCCACATCAAAAGACGATGCTGTCACGACAAAAGGAGACAGAGCAAACTTTAAACTCTGCAACGATCCCGTCTCAGTGGGAATTAATCAAACACTCGTCACTATTTATAACGTCTACCTCTGCTGTTAGTGCAGTTAGGTGTGCTGCCATTGTAGTTACAGGCCTATTTATAGCCTCCATCCAGGCAGGGATTGTAGTCGTGCCTTTGCAGTGACTCATAGAGCTGTTGGCTTGATTAAGGAAGTCTGTGAGTGACTCCCAACCTCGACACTATAGAGTCGGACGACAGACAGCTGGTGAGACAGACAGGGAGGGAGTCCAGAGAAAAGAGAGGAAAGACTGAGTTTGAAGTCTGAGAGGGTTGAGTTGAGGATGGACACGAGGCAGCGAAGAGACGACGGACAAAAGAGATGAAATTTCTGGAAAAAACAGTTTTTGTCAAATAGGGATTTATTCTGTTTCGCTAAAAGAGAAAAAGGACATCTGACTAGTTGTTTTCCAGCTGTTTTATTTTCCAACTTTATTTTTCCAGAAGGACTCGTTCTCCGCTGAAGACCTCAAACACAAAGAAGTTAAAATCGACGTTAAATAGTGAATATAAACACACTTCTTCTACCTCAGCCTCAGGAGTATGGTGGTGCGTGGTCTGTCTCAGGATTTGAAGGAGGATCAAAATGCTGAAATGTAAAGTTCACAGTTATCTCTGCCGCCTGTGGTTCACCTCACTGCTGCTGCTCCAGGTGAGTCTGCTCCCATTTCTCCATTTCATATGTTTATGATCCATGTAGGAAATCAACCAACAAATAATGGAGTTTCAAATGCAATATCAAGCTTGTAATGTGTATTTTTGTGCAACAAATAGTGAGAAAATGTGTGATTTAAGAGCTTATAAGATTAAAACAGCCACTTTTTCATGCTATTGTAGTTGAGCCTCATCTCGAGGGATATTTATTCTTATTTGTTCAAAAATAAAGGCCTATTTTGAATTGCTATTTTTGGACAATGAAGAACTGCCTTCAGTATATAAAAATATTTTCTTGCAGTTTTGATATTATACCAAGAAAAGTATCTCTATCAAAACAAAGCCACAGCTTTACTTAAAGTATTCAACAACCACTGTAGTCCATTATTCTACTTCCAAAATTATTCTACTTCCAAAAGCTGAACATTACTAAATATTCTCATGCAATATTAGTATATAATATGGCAAAAATACAAGATACAACATACAACATGTAAATCAGACAGACTTGGAGTTGTTGGAAAGTGGATTTTTTCACTTTGCCAGGAGGCTAGCAGTTTCCCCCTGCTTCCAGTGTTTGTGCTGTGCTAAGCTAAACACGACCTGGACCTATCTATCTCTGTACTGGAGAAAAAGAGGATTTCCCAAAATGTTGGAGTGTTGTTTCAACTTGATGATTGGATTATTAGTGTGCTTGTAACTGTGATCTATGTGCTGATTTCAGAGCATCTTTCCAAGGTTTGAACCGTGTTGTATGTTACACTGATATTTATGTAGTTTCATTTTCCTCAGTCATTTAATTTCCCTCCCTTCCTGTCCGTCCGTCCTCCCTGCTGTATTGTTTGTCTCTGAACCCCCTGAACCTCATTATCAGTGACAAATTATTTTATTTCCTGTTCTGCTTTCCAGAATAAAAGGTTATAGGTTGAACCCAAAAAGTGATAAAAACACAGGCAGTTACAGCTGATTAACTGCCGCAACAGTCCATTTGATGCTTTCTTGGCAGCAACACAAAAGATCCATTGTTTTTGGTTTTACTGATTTTTATTGAACAATACCCAGATTTTTTATTATTATTATTTTTTAAATGAGCTGCTGAATACGAACAGATCAGCCAGAGTCCCTTGAAATAATTAACAATTATAACAATCTGACTGGTGATCAACTGGACATTTTTGGAAATACACAGAGTACAGAGCTGGAGTCAGGATGTGGTTAGCCTAGCTTAGCATAAAGACTGGAAGCAGGGGGAAACTGTTAGCCTGGCTCTGTCCAAAGACACACTTCTAAAACTGATCAACGTGTTGTATTTTGTTTGTTTGATCCGTAAATAAACAGAAATGTAAAAACAACAGTTTGTGGTTGTTAGGGGGAGTTATGAGTGGGAACTATTTTTTGATGAATAACAGCGTATCCCTCCGCCCAGAACTTAAGTACAGAGTCTCTGGCTGTAGCGTGGGTTGCCATACTTGGTTGGTTGGTTGGTGAGCACAGGGTTTGATCTCTGTACAGGCACGATGGTACCAAACCTGGTAGTTCCTCAATATGTGTTGTCCGTATATTAACAGTTAACTTCAGCCCTGGTCCCCACATCTCAGTAGTGAGTGAAATATTATCAGAACAATAGGATCAAAGTACAACTCCACCCAAAGTCTGAGATTCTGAGTATGAAACACTCTCCTCCTGTAGACTTGAAAGCTGGCTGTAAAAGTCTGTTGTTTCCTGCTTGATGGAGAGTGGAGGCTGTGGTCAGCTTGAGTTTACCTTTGTTACTGTGGATTCACAACGTTATAGAGAATCAAAATATCTGTAGAAACTTCTCAAACCCACTCCTGCAGCATAATCCACAACTCCAACTTCCATCTCAGTCTTCACGCATGACCCCAGTCGGTGCCTCTGATGTTTCTGTTTTCTGAAAAAGAAAAACTCTGCAATCTTTGAAAAACCCAGAAGGTTGTTCAACATTTACCGCTAGTTTGAAGATGTTTTCAGGATCCTCAGAGACTCTAATAAACATCTGGATGAAAACATATTCCATCAGCTGCAGCATAAACAAGATTTTAACACGTTTCCTATCCAGGTAGCCAGAAACTACACCTGTCTTTGCTGAATTTAAAGTTTTATTATCAGTTATATTTGTCTATATTGAATTTACTTTCTATTAATATTTGTCATTGTGCAGAAGACAGAATATATTTTACCTTCAGAGCAGCGTTAAGAGTTGTTAAACAACCTTCTGGGTTTTAAAGTTCACCAGATGTTTAAAAGTACTTTTACTTTTGATACTTCAAGTACATTTTATTGATAATACATACTTTTACTTCAGTAAGGTTTTGAATGCAGGACTTTTACTTGTAGTGTGGTATTTTCACAGTGTGGTATTAGTACTTTTACTTAAGTACAGGATCTGGTTAAAACATGTTAAGCACAAACTGGGACTAGCATGATGCTGGTGTGTGTTATAGTGTTGTTTCTTTGAATGGTAGCCAGGTACAGACAGGAATAACTGTTGAAGTCAAACTTGATAAAACTGCTCAGAAATTAAACAAATTGTAACTGACATGAATCCAAAGTGACCACAGCTGCTGTCTTTCGAGGATGAAACTACAAACAGTTTAAGCTTGTTTGAGTATCACAGATGTTTGGTGTCATATCACTGAAATGGACAAAACTATGAAAACAAAAAGAATCTGTTTTGGTGCTTCGACTCACTGATGTTGGCGTCTCGTTTCCCCGTCAGGATCTGAGCAGTGCAGCTCCCACAGTCGGCCAGTCCGTCCCATGTAGCATCTCCGTGTCTGAACCAGTATCCAGCCTGGACTCCATATCACTGACCGTCAACACACCTGGACGGGACTGCTCCTTCACCGTGACCTCTCCAGACGCCGGAGCAGACGGCGCCGAGTGCAGCAGAAGAAGAAGTGGAGACGAGGAGGTAGAGACTAATGAGATAGGAGGAAGGGAGCGAGGAGAGGAGGAGGAGGAGGTGAAGGAGGAGAGAGGAGCTAGCTATCTGGGAACCAACCAGCTAGGAGTCGAGGACAGAGGGAACAAGGAGGTAGGAGATGTTTTCACCTGCGTGTTGGAACACCTGGAGCCTGGAACCACCTACCAGCTGCAGGTTCAATCCCAGAGAGACCAGGAGACGGCCAACCTGACCCTGCACACCAGTGAGTCCTCATCCAATCCAGACAGACACTGCACTACACCAAACTCAAGGTCCACTTCCTCACTTGCTCTGGAGCTTTCGTCAGTGTCACACAGTCTTCCTCCACAGATGGTGTTTGTTCAGTTAACAGTCAATACGTTTTGATTATTATTTAGTCATTTTTTGTGCTTTAAACTGCACAGAATAATGAGAAGTTTAAACATGACAACTGAGCAAACTCCATCTGCTGATGAAGACCATGTGATATGGCTGAAAGCTCCAGAAGACAAAGTTAAGAATGAACTTTCAAGCTCATTTCCCTGTATGGGATCATTCAAGTTTATCTTATCTTCATTTTCGCGCCGCCTAAAAGTACATTTATGTTGTTTTTTACTTATTTTGAATAAGTAAGTACCTTGAATTTGTACTTGAGTACAGTCCTTGAGTAAATGTACTTAGTTACATTCCACCACTGTAAACAGAAGAAGGATGGTAAAAGGAAGTAAGTGTCTCTCATGTGCAGCCTGAAAGATTTCCGTCTTTTCTGAGTAGATTTCTGAACAACTTTTATGTAATTATTTGATTGATTGAAAGGTGAAGTGATACATTAAAACCATTTTTTTTTTTCATTAGACAAAAAAAGCACAGGTGTAACCAATAACATTATTGATGGCTCTGTTCCATTTAGTCAGTGAGCCACAGTAGCAGGACCCTGGCAGCAGTAAATGGAATCCAGCCATTAATAATGTTATTTGTTACACCTGTTTGACATGACGACAGTCGGTGTTTTGTGGACTGAACTTGAACACTTGAGAGGAAAATTAAATCTTTATCCGCTTGTTAGTTTTATGATTTTGTTTTTTCTTTTCTTCAGTCCTGTCTTTAGATCTCGGCTGAGGTTTCATGCAGTTACAGCTGCTATTTTTAGGCACCTGACTCTGCAGGAGTCCCGTTCACTTATTTCACTTACTATCACTGATGTATAAAACTAGACCTGTCCACTGAGCAGGGACCGCTGCACTCACCTGTACCTGCAGCAACCTGTTGAATGTTCGAAGTTAAACAGCTTTTACTCCCTTTTCACAATGTTTAGACAAATATTCTGTTCTATTGTTTCCATCTCTGCTGACCTCTCGTCCTTTGAAGTGAAAGAACACGACACGACCTCTTTGTTGTGTTGAGTCTTTGAGTGTGTGTGTGTGTGTGTGTGTGTGTGTGTGTGTGTGTCTCAGAGTTAATGTCATGTAGCTTCCCCTCTCTGCAGCTCTGTGATTAGCTACAGGAACCACGGCCCTGCTGAGAGAGAGTGATAGAGCAGTAAAAGTGTGTGTGTGTGTTGTGTGTTGTGTGTTGTGTGTGTGTGTGTGTGTGTGTGTGTGTGTGTGTGTGTGTGTGTGTGTGTGTGTGTGTGTTGTGTCTCCACGCTGGCAGGCATCCAGAACAGAAGTTGGACCCTCAGTGTGTATTTCCATCGTGGGCAGAGCGCAGAGTTCAGCCATTTCCTGCCTCCATTGTTTCTTTGTTTGGTGGGAAGCACTGGGAAAGGGTGTGTGTGTGTGTGTGTGTGTTTGTGTTTGGAGGAAACAGGGTGTTACTGCACCCAGTCGAGTCCCGGCAGTAACCTTCTCAGCAATGCAAAACACTTCTTCTGTGGTGTTTGTGGTTTCTTATCTTTCGAGGCACTCGGACTGACCTTTAGTGGTCACATGACCTCTGCAGGTCTGACTTTACCTGTTTGAACTGAAAAGTGGCAGTGATGGAAAGTAACTAAGTACATTTACTCAAGTACTGGACTTAAGTACAAAGTTGAGGTACTTGTACTTGAATCTTTTCTTTTCATGCCACTTTCTACTTCTACTCTGCTACATCTCAGAGGGAAATGTTGTATTTACAAGGTTTTTACACACAAAACATACAAAGAATTTATAAAATCTGATGTTTTGTTGTAAATGAAACTCCACAACAGTTTATACAGGTACAGCTGATCGATCAGTCCATTAATCAATCAGCTGATTGACAGAAAAGGAATGGTTGAAGTGATTTTTGCTGCTTTTCCTTTGAATGATGTTAATAATGTTAATGTTGTTAATAATGTTGAGGTTTGGACTGTTGGTTGTGAAGGAGTCACTCATTGTGATCAATCAATCAATCAATGGATGAATGGAGAAAAGAATCAGCAGATGAATCATTAGATACAAACTAGTTGAAAATGAGCTCCAACAGTAAAATCCTGCTTTTCCATGAATGATGAGGAAGAATCATCTGATGAGATCAGACAGAACATTTACTGCTGTAATACTCAACACTACACTTTACTGAGTACACTCACACTGTTACTGAGTACACTCACACTGTTACTGAGTACACTCACACTGTTACTGAGTACACTCACACACTGTTACTGAGTACACTCACACACTGTTACTGAGTACACTCACACACAGTTACTGAGTACACTCTCACTGTTACTGAGTACACTCACACTGTTACTGAGTACACTCACACACAGTTACTGAGTACACTCACACTGTTACTGAGTACACTCACACTGTTACTGAGTACACTCACACTGTTACTGAGTACACTCACACTGTTACTGAGTACACTCACACTGTTATTTTACAGTGTAGTATTAGTACTTTTACTGCAGTTTTGTGAGTACTTCCTCCTCTGGTCATTTTCCTTAAAATCTCAGCTGATGGACACAAACATGGTCAGAGGGACTGAAGGTGGCTGCAGAGGAGACTCTTGGTGTTTGTTTGTCTCAGAGTGGCACTCCGGGCGGAGGTGTCGCAGCCTGATATGATTGTTCGACCTCAGTTTGAAGCTCCAGTGGCGACGCAGCGGCACAAACACACAGAGAGCGGCATTGTGGGAAAACACAAGCCGGGAAGCAGGGGAGTGGGAGTGTTGTATTGTGTGTGTGTGTGTGTGTGTGTGTGTGTGTGTGTGTGTGTGTGTGTGAGAGAGAGAGAACAGGACTCCCACAGTGCTCAGACTTTGATGACAAGGCCACAGATTGAGGCGATGGATCCTTCCTGTCGCCCGACTCAACCTCACGATCAAAACAGATAAATCACGTTAAAGGAAAAGTCCCGCTGTTTTGGGATACAGTGTGAACATGTTCCAGTCTTTGTGCTAAGCTAGCACTTAGCACCGGACACACACACACACAGAGATGAAACTGATATCCTCAACAACATTTTCCAACTGGGACAGTGTTGCAGACCAGCTGAGGGGACTTATTGGGTATCACAACCAAAAGAAAGGTGGAATGTTGGGATATTATACATGTTATATATTATTAGTTGCAATAGGAGCTGAGCTGAACTGACCTGAAGCCCTTCTCAGATGTGGAAACCGTAACCTCTGTCTATTAAAGTGATGTTTTCTGTCATTCAGCAGAGGTGGAGGAAGTACTCAGATCTTTTACTTAAGTAAAAGTAGTAATACCACAGTGTAGAAATACTCTGTTACAAGTAAAAGTCCTGCAAAGTACAAAAGTAACAGTACTCATTATCATATATATTAAATTATTGGATTATAATTATTGATGCATGAATGTGTTCATCACTTTAATGCTGCAGCTGGTAAAGGTGGAGCTACTTTTAATCACTTTATATTCTGCTGGGGAGCTTGTGAATTTACTCCCAGGGATCAATAAAGTTTTATCTTAATCTATGATAATACATCATCATTGATTTGTTGATTTATATTTTGTTTTATTAATCTCAATCCACAAAGTAACTAATGTTATCTGAGATGTTGTGGAGTAGAAGTAGAAAGTAGCGGAAAATGAAAATACTGCAGTACCTTAACATTGTACTAAAGTGCAGTACTTGAGTAAATGTACTGCTGGAGATCAGCGGTGAGTTAAACAGTATCAGGCTGCATCAGTGTGTGTGTATCTGCTGTATCTTCAGGGCCGTCAGCGGTGAGCGGCCTGGCACTGACCTCCAGGACCTCCAGCAGCCTGGGCCTTTCCTGGCAGGCCGGCCCGGGCAGGACGCAGCGCTTCAGGCTGCAGCTGTGGGACGAAACAGGTACCAACAAGAAGAACATTAAATCACAGCTGGTTTATAGCAGGACATGTTGGTGCTTCTCCCAAAGACTTTTGTAATACAAACATGGTCCTAGATGGATGGATCAAAAATATAAATAAAATGGGCAAAACATATGAAACAAAACCTTAAACATTCTGTTACAAATACATACAATCATCAAAAGTAAAAAAGGAACCTTCACAATTGAACACACCAAAGCCTCATCAAAGTAGGAAGTAAAATAAGTGTGTCGGCCTCTAAAACCATATTACAAACCAGGAAGAAATGTGTTTTTCTTTATTTCATTTTTGTGCAATATATTGAAACAACTGTGTTTCACTGAGGCGTGTTTAGATCGGCTTATCTGACTTCTGTAGTGTTTCCTGCTTTAGTTCAGGTGAGAGTGATGCCGTCAGAGGTGCAAAGTAACCACATTACCTTAAGTACTGTACAGTAGAGAGTTGTACGGTAGTGTTATGTTGATTATTTGATTTGTTGAGAATTTCTACTTTTTCTAAACTACATCCCAAAGGAAAATATTGTACTTGTTACTCCGTATATGTTTTATGTGATTTCTGGAGTTTCAGGAAGCTCATAAAATATTGATGATATCATCTTTCCTTGTTTCTTTCTCCTGTGCCTCCTTATTTCCTCATGTTTTAAATTTGTTTTATTTACTTTCTTTCTTAATCTCATGAAAATCCCCCAAATAACAAACTTGACTTTTCTTCACGAGTACTTTTACTGCCAGTATGTCTATACTTTTACTCTTAGGTAAACTACTAATGGACGACATTCACCTAATAAGGATCATCCAAACTGTGATGGCTGATATGAGCAGGCTGCTGCTGACACTTCCTCTCTTCTTCTTTTTCTTCTTTGTGTCTGCAGGACTGCTGAGGAACGAGACGTTAGAGAGCACGGCGACGCAACATGCACTCCATGACCTGACGCCGGGACGGCTGTACAACGTTACCATGGTGACGGAGGCCGGCGGACAGCAGAACAGCCAGACGATTGAGACTCAGACAGGTAGAGAGAGAGAGAGAGAGAGAGAGAGAGAAGAAGAAAGGAAATAAGGAAGGAAATAAATCTTATATCTGAATCTCTTTCTAGTTCCTGCAGCTGTTTCCAACCTCACCGCCGACTCCAACAATGACAGCACGAGTGTGTCGTTGTCATGGCAACAGCCCGAAGGCGACCTGGATGCGCTCATCGTCACACTCTTGGCCAGTGGCACGAGCCACCGGGAGACGACGCTTCGTCCGGACACCACACGGGTCGCCGTTGATCAGCTGACTCCCGGCTCGGCCTATCAGGTCACGGTGACGTCGAGGAGTGGCAACCTGACAAACCAATCAGAAATCACCGTCAGGACAGGTGAGATTTTGTTCTTTTTTCCCCCTTTTTCTTTCCCTTTTTCTTTTTCTTCATCCTGTCTTCGTCCCGTCTCCAGCTCCGGCGGCAGCGTCCCTCCTCTCCTTGTCTCCCTCCTCCTCCGGCGGCCTCTTGCTGACTTGGACGCCCCCCACTGGCCGCTGGGAGAGCTACAGGCTGTTCCTGTTTGACGGCTCCCAGCAATTAGTCAGCGCCGCTCTGGACCGAGAGGCAGCGAACTTCAGCTTCCCTGGGACGGGACTAACGCCTGGGAGGCTGTACAGAGCCGTGCTGAGAGCAGAGAGCAGAGGACTAACGGCTGAGAGCAGCTGTGAAGGAGCGACAGGTCCGACTACCGCAGAAATATAGGAGAGGAAATATATATGACTGCTGAAATATACAACAGAAATAATAAAGTAATGTACAGGTTTGACTGCAGGAAGACATCAGAATATACAGAAACATAGCTGCAGAAATTTATACTGTAAGAGCAAATGTATATTATGGCAGAAATATGATAGAAAATGTATAACTGTAGAAATATGAAACAGAAGATGCATAAACAGAACTGCAAAATACAGTAAGACAGGAGAAATATGTCTAAGTCCCTCTGTCCCTGCAGCTCCGGCCCCGGTCTCCAACCTCCACATTCGACACTCGGACGAGACCTCGCTCAGCGCCATGTGGAGCCACGCCCCCTCCGGGTCACGTGACAGCTACTTCCTGACCATTTGCCACGGTAACCATCAAGATGCTGAAAGTTTCTGCTGAATGACTTTTTTAGTTTAATCTTTTCTTTTACTTTATCATTATTGTAATTCCTGCTTCCTGTCTCTGGCAGGTAACGTCACTGTGGACACCAGGCAGGTGGAGCCAAACATGAGGGAGTGCACCTTCAACGTGCTCACACCTGGGAGGCGCTACACCATCACCGTGACAACCAGGAGCGGGAAACTGAACACCTCTGTGTCTTTGGAGGGGAGGACAGGTGTGTTTAAATGTTTGTACCTCTGTGAGGTCTCAGAGAAAGGTTTAAATACTTTATTAGGGCAGCGACTTTTAAAACTTTAATTTGTTGTAAATGTTCTAATCTGAGTTATATTAACAGTTGTGTCTTTCCATCCCTAAAATAGACTCGTATAAATGTTCAGTAAAACACTTTCCTCTCATGTTTACAGTTACTTGCACTCTGAGAAGTCAGAGGTCATGACCTTTTTTCTGGACCAAAAGTGTAGTTTATATTTTATAATTCAAAGTTACACATTGTGAAGTTTTTTAAGGCAGGTACCTTGTTATGTTTTGCCATTAAATATGATTTTTTTAGGCCTGGAAAAAGGAAAAATATATAAATGAATATATACAATAATTCAGTTTTCTTCACCACAATTCAATACCTTTTAGTTTGATGGAGAAAACAGCTGTTAGACCATCATGTAGTGGAGCTCAACTGTTTTTACATTAATATAAAAGTTACAACAGTACAAATGAATGAATTAAATATGGAGAAATAATCAAATTAATAGTAAATTTTACAGACTTAATTATTATCTCTGTTGCTCAGACCTGGTCCTCACATGTATAGTAACAGTGTGTTTGTGTGTGTTGCAGTCCCCATGGCGCTGCGTACCATCACTCTGAGAAGCTCCGGAGTCGACAGCCTCCAGGCATCATGGGAGAAACCACCAGGAGACATGGACTCGTACACACTGACCCTGCTGCACGACAGGTGTGTCTCTAAACCAGATCAGGTCAGATCAGGGATCCAGCAGGTCCACAGAGACTGGGAGCAGGAGAAACTGCTTGCTTAGCTCTATCAGATGTTACAAACACACCTTCAAACTCTACAGCTGATTGAAAAAGCTCAGGTTTCTCTGCCTGCTCTGAAACGTGAGGCTGGAAATCCAAATCCTGTTTTCACTGTGGTTACAAGGTTTGTTACAACACATGTCGACTCCATCTTTGTTTGTTCAATCCTTCAACTTCTCATCTCCATTAAGGTTAACCCAGTGGTTCCCAACATAGGGGTCGGGCCCCCCTAAAGGGTCACAAGATAAATCTGAGGGGGTCATGAGATCGTTAAAGTTGTGCTGCACAAATTAGTTTTCATTTTTTTTTACTTTTCTCTGATCTTTGCTTTTGTTGTGAAACTTTTGAGAGTTTAACATCTTTGTGCTTCATTCAGTTATTGAAATGAAACCATGATGGGAAGTGTGGAGGGGAAATGACATCAATGGTCCCTAAATAATAAATACATTTAATAAACTCAATTAAAAAGGTTGGGAACCACTGGTTGACACACACTACAGACTTTTATTTTGATAGGGTCACATATCAGTGTTTTTTACATATCTGAGCCTTCATCAGGTCACAGATTTCATTGTAACGCTGATGTTTTTAATTGGATCCACCATGTTGAAGTGGATATTTTGGAGAGGAAAACAGAGGCAGAAATAAAAGTTTAAAGTAAATGAATTCTCATCAGTGTGACACTGAGCTGTTCTCTCCCTCCACAGCGTCGTGGTTCAGAACCACAGCGTTCCAGTTGGTTCTTCTTCTCTGCTGCTGGCTGGTTTGACTCCTGGCGCCCTCTACAGGCTGCAGGCCGCCACTGTCAGTGGGGGGCTGCAGTCTCAAACCACCAGTCTGGAGGGACGCAGTGGTGAGTGGCTCCAACCTCAGTCTGATGTTTAAATGACTCTAATCTCTGTCATGTTTATCAGGAGTGTGTGGAGGCCTTTATTCTGTCTAGTTTTAAGATGGACCTCTTCAGACTTTCTCTCTTCTCCGTGCAGCTTGGATGTCTGTGACGTCCTCGACTCTGCTTCTGTAGTTTTATGATACAGACACTTTTTCTAGAACATTTTTGCACAACAGAAACCCCTTTTTTTTTTTTTTTTCTTTCACCAAATTCCCAGAGGTTGGATCTTCACTCTTCCTCTGCTCTGCTGACTTTATTGTTGCATTAACAGAAAGATTAAAACCAGCATTTATCTCAGTTTGTCACCGTGAGAGTTTGGAGAAAAATATTTATCAAAAATACGGCGAGAGGACGTTTGTTTTCAGCAGAACAGTTTATTGTTTCAGAGTCCAGAGAAATGTGAAGAGTTACATAAGAGAGTTTGACTGCCGGTCAGTCAGACTCTCTTATTGTGTAGAGACAATATTCCCATTCAGGACTCGTGTTGTTCAACAGTTTAACAGGAAAACCAACAGGAATGTTAACAAACAGCTGGCACAGAGACTCACTGTGAAGTCATACTGCACGTTTCTATTATCTCAGACACTGTGATTAGCTGTTTCTGTTGTTCTAACCTCATCATAATTCAAATACAGGTTTTCTTCTGTTACAAACAAACCTGAGCTAATTAAATATGGAACGAGGAAATTCAAAGTGCTTCACGAGACATGAAGGCTTTAAGACAAGACATAAAAGAACTTATATAAACAGGATTTATAAAGAGTAAAATTAGAGAATAAGAAAAATAAAAGATAAAGTAGAATAAAACAGATAAAATAGAAGAATAAAAATCACAGTGCAGTGCTTGGATCTATTATAAGTCCTGTCAATCAAGGAGTGGTGGCAGATTCTGCAGAGTTTAAGTGAAAAGATGAAGCAGCCGAACAGAAACTAAATTCATCCTGCGTTTGAGAGAAAATTGTGTTTTTAGGAGGGAAAGAAACAACAAATGTACGTCAGACTCTACATTCAGCTGTTGACTGGGACCAAAGTTGAACCTCAAATACCTTCATATATAATATCAATGCACTATGCAACTACCACTCTATGTAAATAATAGATCAATAATAAATTAAATCAAAATGAACTCTTTAAAGGGAATAAAACTGAGGTTTATTTCTAATTGATCAGTTGATTTATGCAAAAAAAAAGCATTAAGACGTGATTTAACAACTTCCTGTTAGAGATCACTTTTTAATTTGTAATTCATCCCTACAAATACTCTTCTCCTCTTTTATCATCATCATCATCATCATCATCATCATCATCATCAAAAAAGCCTAATTTACAAATGCTGTTATCTGAACCTTTATGGATTTATATCAGAACAGCGTCAGAGCTACAAACATTTAAAGGTCCAGAGGTTAACGTGTGTGTGTGTGTGTGTGTGTGTGTGTGTGTGTGTGTTAGTAAAAGTGTCTTATGTGATAACATCAGAGAGTTTTGAGAACAATAGCCAAAATACCAAAAAGGAGGTTTGGAATGAAACACAAAGACACTCCCAGTGCTGCTCAAAGGCTTCCTGCACACACACACACACACACACACACACACACAGACACACAAGCACACACACTTCCTGCTCAGAGCACTGATTGTTCCCACAGAATGTCGCAGTTATTTTCAGGACAGACTGTGTGTGTGTGTGTGTGTGTGTGTGTGTTCACCTGCCACCCAATCAGCACTCATCGAAAACAAAAACAAACCCCGCCCCCAGCCCCCTCTGATAACCTCCTATTGGTCGATAAGACAGACAGGTCAGATGACTGTCTCCGTCCAGCGGGAACATTTTGTTTCTGAGAGTGAGACGTTCAGATGTCAGTCTCCTGTCGGGACACGGTTAGCCTAGCTTAGCATAAAGACTGTAAGTGGGGGGAAACGGCTAGCCTGTCTCTGTCTAAAGTTCAAAAATACACCTGCAAACACCTGTACAGCTCTCCGACTGACATGTTGTGTGTTTAATCTGAACAGACAGAAATGTTAAAACAACTTCAAACTGAACACAGAAAGAAAGAGAACAAGAGATTTCCCAAAATGTTGAACTGTTCCTTTAAAACTGGACCTTGATGGTTGAACTATGACCTTTTGTAGAGAAAATGTAATAAAATAATTCCTCTTTTCCTAACCGCTGTCATCTTTTGCTTTCAGCCCCGGCGTCGGTCTCCGGGGTAACCGTCGCTAACGGCGGCAGGTCAGACGCCCTGCAGGTGTCGTGGCGCCCGGCGGTGGGCGTGGTGGACAGCTACCTGGTCCGCCTTCAGAACGGGAGTTGGACCGTTCACACGCTGGCCGTGTCCCGCTCCTCGCCGCCCGAGTGCTCCTTCAGCTCGCTGGTCGCCGGCCGGCTGTACACCATCGTCATAGTGACGAGGAGCGGCAGCCTGGAGAACGCCACCACGACTCAAGCTCGAACACGTGAGGATTCATGATTTCATCAGATTAGACGAATATGTTAATGTGCTTCTGTCTTTAAGTCATTTACATTTCAGTTATGTTGTTCATGTTTATTTGTGTTTAGTTACATTTCTATTTGTATTTTCTGTGATTTGTGAATATGTATTTTATTTACTGTTACATTTCCTAAACCTGAAGTCACAGCTAAATAAAGCAAAAAGATTGATGATGTAAAACGTGCATGTAGTCTTTTTTACACATACTTTTGTTGTATTAGTTGTATATTTTCTTGTTGTTTGCGTTGCAGAACCGGCCACGGTGCAAAACCCAACAGCTGTTCACTCTGCAAGAGACGACTTCCTCAAGGTGTGTTAGTTAACTTTTAATTGTAAGACAGTTTTTTACAGTTTTAGTAAATATCCTGGTGTTACTCTTGTGTGGATATTTAATTTACAGCAGTCCACATAAATATCTTGTTTCTCTGAAAAGGTTTTAGAGATAAAAGTATTTGTATTTTACAAGAAAGAAAATGTAGAAAATATAAATTTTTCTTAGCCATTTAAATCATCTTGTGACCTGCAGGTGGAGAACACCTTCCCCTGTATGAGTTGGGACCCAAAATGGCCCGATATAATATCTTAATATTTATATTAATTTTGGTAACACTTTACTTTGTAGGAATTTTCCTGAATAAAACCGCAGTGTAATTTCATTATTGGGAAAATGGAGACAAAGTTGTATTAGTTTGGTTCTTTGTGTTGAGTTTATTTCCACTAAATGTAAATTCATTATGCCTTTTATTATTAGAAACTTTATGTTTGTTAAGTTATGTACACTCAGTAGAAGCATTATTCCCCCGGTGTTGTCTGTTCAGGTGTACTGGCGTCACGCAGCTGGAGATCTGGACCGTTACGTGGTTCTGATCCGCTACAACCACAGCGTCCTGCAGAGCAAGAGCGTCTCCGCGGGACACAACGAGTGCGTCTTCTCGTCCCTGACGCCGGGGAGACTCTACACCGTCACCGTGGAAACCTGGAGCGGAGACTACGTCAGCAGCGTCTCCACCGACGGACGCACCTGTGAGTCAGAAACCAGGGGCACATATATAATTTTATGTGTTTTGTGTTTTTATTGATTATTTTGAGTCTTTTTTTTCCTTCAGTTCCAGCAGCTGTTGGAAATCTGTCGCTAGGCAACGCAGGAACAGGTGATCTGACCATCACCTGGAGCCCCGCCCCCGGAGACGTGGACCACTATGAGGTGTGTGTTCGTCCAAAAACACTGATGATTAGAGAGTTTGTTTAAGAATAAACTGTATCTTCAGGATGTCTAGTGTGAATTATTTTATATGATCAATGATCCTCAGCTCTACAGAGAGTTTACAGTAAATGTGCCAAAAACAAGCAGCTAAAAGAGGCTTAAAAGCTTCGTTGAGCTGCAGAGACGGTGACAGTTGTCTTTGACTCATTGTTGATATATAAAATATTGATTAGAGCAGATTTACACAGCTCCACGAGGCTCAACAAAATCCTAAAAACGGGTCGCACCACTGCTGCTGGGTAATTTGTTGAAATCAGCAACTTGGAAAATACTTAAATGACACTTTATAGTTCACTTACAGCAGCTTTAAAGATTTATTTCTTACTTTTATCCCAAAGACACCCAGCAATTAAACTAAAGACTTAACAATTCACAATGTATTCAAACTGCACACAGAGACAACATTTTTAAAGATGCTTGCTGCCTCAGAGGAGTTTCAGTCCTGTTGTTTTTGTCTGCAGGTCACTCTGCTCTTCAACGACACTCGTGTTTTCCCTCCGGTCACGTTGGGCAGCGAGGTGCGACGTCACCGGCTGACCTCTCTGACCCCCGGGCGGCTTTATAAGATCGTGGTGTCGACGTTCAGCGGGCCGTACCAGAGAGCGCAGTTCATCGAGGGACAAACAGGTGAGACGATTAAGAAGCCATCGATGGCTTTAAACATGTCGAGTCCAGTTTTGCTGAACCCAGACTGTCCTCTCCAGTTCCCAGTGCAGTCAGGAACCTCCACCTGGCTCCTCGGTCCGGTCTGACGGACTCTGGTGGTGGGCTGTTGGTCTCCTGGACGCCCGGAGACGGAGACCTGGACATGCATATCGTCTCCCTGTCCACCACGGTCAGTCCAGCTGCACAGATCAGGTTCACATAGATGCGTAATCTGAAGTCAAGTCAACTTATTTTTATCTAAAAACAACATATTGACCAAGGTGCTTTACAGAGACATTTTAAATTAAAACAAGTATAAGTGTAACAGACAAAAATGAAGCACTCATGTAGTCATGATAATAACTCAAAGCAGAGAAGATTAAAAAGTGGTGAACTGGGCCCAAGAAAATGAATTAAAACCACCAGTTGGATTCACAGAACCAGTGATGAGAACCTGTCCTACTCTCATTTAAGAAACAGTGAAATAAATAATAAGTTCTAATCCTGCGGCCTTGAGTTAATTGATCTCTTGTTAAATGCCAAATAAATGTCGGAAAAATAAAAATGAAAATCCTTCTCTTCTCTCTTCCTGTAAAATATTTTTGATGGCTCATCTTAAATGTTGTCTAATCTAGCTCCGCCCATCATATAAAACTGTGTTGTTCTAATTAATTTATTTCTCCCTCCTCCTCCTGGTCTATCAACAGGGGAGTATCTGCAGCTCTGCGTCACACTCTATTTACTTTTGTACAATCCAATCAGATCTTTGACTGATCTGTTTCACTCGTCAATACATCACATTACAGACAACTTAAGAGACTGAAGATCATTTTGTTTCACTTTAAAGGGAAATAAAGCTGCGTGTCATCTGCGTATCTATGGGTTTATGATGATGTCACTTCCTGTCTCCAGGACGGCGCTGTGATCGAGACTCGTCCTGTCCCTAAACACGTCTCCTCCCTGGACTTCCTGGATCTGACCCCAGGCCACGCCTACACTGTGACCATCCAATCACTGAGCGGGAAGCTGATCAATAGCAACACTGCCGCCGGGAGGACCGGTGAGACACTGGACGGTTGATTTGATTCATTTAAATTTAATGATTAATAGTATTGATTCTGATTGATTGTTATGCCCCCCCCCCTCCAGCTCCGGCCAGAGTCACAGCCCTGCAGGCGGATAACGGCCACACCACCCACAGTCTGATCGTCAGCTGGGAGAGGCCGGTGGGCGTGTACGACGGCTACAGCCTGCAGCTATTGGATGAGGCCGGCGTGGTTGTGGCCAATCGATCGGTTTCTGTGGAGAGTCGGAGCGAGCGGCTGGAGGGTCTGACGTCAGGGAAGTGGTACCGCGTGAGGGTGGCGACGCTCAGCGGCGGCGTCCCGTCACCGGAGGCCACAGCAGAGGGACAAACACGTGAGTCACCACATCACATCACACTACAAACATTAAGTGACATTTAACTACTAAATACACAACTATCAACAGGAACAACTGTCAGTCTTTACTAAACTGTTAAAGTTTGTGTGTTTATTCATCAGTCGACTGTGATGTTTGTTTTAGACTCGTCAGAAAACTGGAGATACGTTTGAAGGAGGTTATGAGCTGGAAGAGACTTTCAGACTAGATGACGTGACTCTGCCAATATTAGGAAGTTTCCATGTTTGGTTTTTCAGAAATGACAATTATTTGACAATAATAAAGATAAAGACTGCAATCACCCAGTCCTGACATACAATTACATTATTGAGGATAAAACCACGATTAAAGCTAAAGTCTTATGTTTAAGAGAGGAAAAAGAGTAAGATGACGGATCTTCAAGTCAGGCAAAACAACTTTGACTATTTAACAACCATTTCTTTACCTAAAGTTTAACCCCTCCTCCCTCAGTCTGCTGCTGCTTCAGAGATCCTGGAGCTGCAGTGGTGTAGAAAAAAGCATTTTTACCCATGAAGCTCCTGAATCTACGTTTTATTGTGTAAATCTTTGGGTTTGGTGATTTTAAATGAATAAATTATAAGAAGTATTTGTGTAAAGAATGAAAAGTGTTGCCTTCACTAACCTTCAGTTAATATCAGGCCTCTGTAGAGTGTTTTATTTGCCATCACATCTCAAAGACAGGCTGAGGGCTGAGGAACAGGTGATCAGTTTCTGGTTTGGACAGCGCCTCCATGTGGCTGTTCATCACGAGCAGTTCACGTTTCACAACATAAAAGTCCTCTGTGTCTGTCTGTCTGTCTGTTGTCCAGGTCCGGCTGCAGTCAGTATTCTAACTGTCACCTCGTCCAACACCTCCTCTCTCTCCTTCTCCTGGCGTCCCTCGGACGGCCACGTCGACATCTACGACCTGTCGCTCTACAGCGTCGCCGAGGCAACAGCCAATCACAGACAGGACACTGCGGCAAGCAGGAAGGAGCTCCACCAGGTGGGGTTAATATTTCACACGTCATATAAACATTAGACTTCTTTATATGTATGATGTATAACGTGCTGTGTGCTGCAGGCGGCGGGCGAGCTGATGGACCTGCAGAAGGTGGGTCCAGCTGCAGACAGCTGTGTGTTCTCCGGCCTGCGAGCAGGAAGTCTGTACAGACTGCAGGTGGTGAGCTGGAGCCGAGGCATGAGCAGCGACTCCTCCGTGCTGTCCAGAACCGGTCGGTCCAAACATTATTATCATCATCATATTATAAGTATTATTATTTTTATATAATAAGTACTGATGGTCTCATCACATTTCTGTCTTCTCTTATTTATCACGCTGTTTCTCATCTTCTCCTTCATCTTGTTTATCTTTTCATTTCATTTTATTTTATTGTCCTCATCTTCCCTCTTTATCCATTATCATTTTCTTCTTTGTTCTCTCTCTCTTCGTCTGCTCTTCAATTCCCATCACATTTGTTTTTTTTGTCATCCATCTTGTTTTCTTCGCCTCTCTTCTGCATCATCATCTTGATTGCCTTCCTCTTCTTCTTCACCATCGTGTGCATCATCTTCATCTTTCTTCTTTGTTATCTTATTCTCCCTCATCAACATCTTTTCTTTTCCTTTCTGCTCTGCAGTCCCGTCTTCAGTTTCGTCTCTTGAGGTTCAGAGTTCAGGACGGACGGACGGACTGACGGTCAGCTGGCAGCACGGACAGGGAAGCTGGAGCAGCTATCAGGTAAACTGTTTGAATCAATCAGGTAAAAGACTCACTGAGATTAAAATCTCTTTTTCCAGAGAGACCGAGAGGAGCAGCATGAAAACACTTACAGAGTTAAAGAGCAAACACAATATACAGCCGAGATGCAAAAGTATTCAGAATATCCCAGTTTGTGCTAATAAAGAAAAAAGATCAGGACCTGTGTTGTGGAGGTCAAAGGTCAATTTAGTTGGCAGCAAAACCTGATGGAAAATCAGTGCTGTCAGGTAGAAGAAGACATGGATGGATGGCAGCAGCATTCCTACGTGTCCTGAAAAAGTTGGGATTCCTTTCCAGCCACTGGAAAAAAATCTTGTCAAAATAGCTGAAAATGTGAATGAGATTTTGAATGAGATTTTCGTGCTTCTGACTTCCAGTTTGGTACCATTCATTGTGTCTGTGTGGTTTAAGGTGGTGGTGTACGACGTTTCTGGAGCCACTCTGGGAGCCCAGACGCTCGGGGCAGACCACACCAGCCACATGTTCTCTGGGCTGATCCCTGGTAGGCTGTACCGCGCTGAGGTCATCACACACAGCGGGGAACTGACCAATAATACCTCAGCATTCGGACGCACCGGTAAGTCAAGTAAAAACACACAAACAGACAATCTGTTGTTTTGGTTGTAGTTCATTCTTTACCGTTTTTTTCCCCTTCCAGCGCCAGAGCCGCCCACCCACCTGTCAGTCAAACAAGGCCCGACCAATGACACGATAGAGCTGTCGTGGTCTGGCCCCGCCTCCGGGGACTACGACAGCTTCGGCCTGCAGTGGACACCTCCAGACCGCCTGTCCATCACACAGACTCACCTGACCAGCCGAGTCCTGGGCGGGATGTTCCCAGGGCGGCAGTACAACTTCACCGTGGCAACCGTCAGCGGGGGCGGAGCCAGGGGCGGGCCCACAGTCAGGAGCCAGCCAATCCAGAGGAGCGTCAGGACAAGTGGGTGGAAAAAGACTTAAATTGTTTTACAAAATCCAGACTTCAAAACTCTTTAAACCGCCTTGAATTTGAGTACGAGGTATTTTTTAATTCTTTATTTAACCTTTATTTAGGTCTAAACAGTGACTATAGCTCAGTCTGACCACTAGATGGCAACACAACACTCTCCTGCTGCTCTGATTCTGAATCCATTTTTAATCTCATTCTGTTTGGCTGCAGGGATCAAAACTGATCGCCAGAAGGAATACACACACACACACTATAAATATGTAGTGACCTAGTTTCTCATTTCTTTCAGTCGAGGTCGGCCAAAGAGGTGATGCAGTATTTACCAGAAATAGATACTGACACACACACACACACACACACACAGTAAAAGGAATATATTTTGGTGAATACACGCCAACTTCCTGTGGTGTTCCTGTGACTTGGCTCAGTGAAGATCTTTTTTTGGGTCTGATCACATGGGGAATACAAAAACATAAACTTTCTGTCACTTATATGTTAAAAAACCAGCTTCAGCTTAATGCCATGTAGTCGCCAAGTACACGTTAACAACTGTAGAGCAGTTGGTGCTGAAGGACCCTTAAATAGTTAATAAGCATCACTTCTGATCATTTTTGATAATGATTAATAAAAAATAAAAGTTGATATAGTTTAGATTTGAAACACCAACAGTATATTTAAACTGCAGCAGCTGATGTTTGACAAGCCACAGTTTTTCACATAAAGGTCATGAAGAGGTGTTTTCTTATAAATAACTACGGATTTATCAGGTTTTATCATCAGTTTTCTTCGAGGCAGAAGAAGATGAATGTGTTGTCCTTCACCTTCATCCTCTCACATTCATCACTCTTATCTTTAGAATAAACAGCAGAGACTCGTCTCTCAGTAGATGCCGTTTGTATAAAAACACACAAACTGACTCAGCAAAAAAACTACAACAGGTTCAAACAGGAAGTGAAATAACTGAAACTTTCCTTCTCTCCTTCCTCCATCTTCTCCTTCCTTTCCTCCTCACCTCTCCTTTGTCCTTCCTTCTCTCCTTCATCATCTCCTGTCCTCCCCCCTCTCCTTTCCTTTTTTCCTCTCCTCTCTCCTTTCTTCCTCTCCTCCTCATCTATCTCCTTCTTCTCTCACCTTTCCTCTCCTCTTGTCTCCTCCTCTCCTCGTCTCCTCTCCTCCTTCAGGTCCGTCTCCACTGAAGTCCATCCACTGCTTCCCTCTCTCGTCCTCCTCCCTCTCCTGCTCCTGGTCGCCTCCTCTCTCTGACTTCGACTCCTACGAGGTCGAGTGTCGTCGGCATGACGACGGGGAGCTGACCTCGGCGCTGCAGCTGGCGGGGGGCGTCACCGCGGTAACGCTGGACCACCTGGAGGCGTACAGGAAGTACTCGGTGACGGTCAGAGTGTCATCAGCCAGACAGACAAGTCCACCGGCAACACACACAACTGTCACCATGATAGACCGTGAGTACGCGCACACGCACACACACTCCCTCAGGTGCTGCAGTGAGTCTGGTGTTTAAATAAAAACTCAGTTTAAATAGGACTGCTCACCTGGGAGACACACAGAACAGAGAACTGGGTTTATTCATTAATTCATCAAGTTTGTGTAAAGTTCTTAGAAACTACTAACTAGTTTCAAACTAGTCATCGATTAATATAGATAGATTTATAAAATTGAATTAAAATACAACTTTTAACCCAACAATGTAATATATAGTATATTCTAATATATTTTATTGATAATATCATTTGGGATAATTAGCTTGAAATCACTGAAAATAGTTCCCAACAAATGCACCATTTCCTCCTGTTAGTTTGATAAAAACTACATTGAGCAGCTGTTTTAAGCATGAAACTATATATTCGTTACGTCTTCAGCAGGAACCAATGAGCTTGGAGCTGAGAGCCACAGACAGGAAGTAGTTAATTTAGCAACAGCTAATGTTTATGTAAGAACTAGTTTGTGTGTTTACATTCAGTGATGGTTCAACCTCCACTCACATTAAAACCAGGCCGAGTCTGAGCTTCACAACAGCTGGTGCAGGAAAGAGGAACTTTCTTTAGTGTGTCTTCACGATGGCATCAAGGAGACTGAAATCACTCACACACACTCTGTCTCTCTTAATCCTGACGTGTCGCTGTGACCCAAAACAGACTGTGAAAACTTTTTCTTTCTTTGTTCCACTCAGTTCACGTCCGTCCGTCCTACCCCCCCTCTGTGTTGCATTATAAATCATCCTGACACAACTGGACTGGGAGACAGAAGCAGAAAAAGAACAAAAGTAAAAAGGCGAAAATCCCCAAGAAAGTGTTTTTTTTATTAGTGACAGTTCACCTAAAAGCCTCTTATAATTTTTATCTCATAATTTTAAAATAAGTCATAATTATGAGATAGTACTGTAAGTCATAAGTCAGTTAGTTAATTACTAAGTTTAACTTGGTAAGTCTTTTACTATTTAATAATTTAAAATCATAGTTTTGGCATTACTAAGTTAAAATTATGACGTTTTGTTGAAAATTTTGACCTACCATGAGTATTCTTATTTTTATCATTTTCCTTTTCTTGGCAGAAATGAGCTTCCATACTTTTTTAAAAACTTTATTGAAAACATCAAATGCAGAGAGCTGGTGCAGCTGGTGTTACACAAAACCAGGAGTTACAAATGAAGAGTCAAACAAACAGAAGGAAAATAAATGTAAAAATAAAACGTCATGCTGTTTTGTTTAATTTATTTAGTTGACGGTCTGTTTGACCAATCCGTTTCCTTTCAGGCCCCCCAGTCCCGCCCCCCAGCGTACGTGTCAGTGAGTGGTCGTCGAAGGTCACGTCGTCCTCCATCTTGTTCCGCTTCAACTGCTCCTGGTTCAGTGACGCCAACGGAGCCATCCGATACTTCGCCGTGATCGTGGCCGAGTCTGATGGTACACACACACACACACACACACACACACACACACACTCTTTAAAGAAATCTTTAGAGGTATGTGGTCACTCTGGTCCTCCTCTGACTGTTTGTCTCTTCTTACAGCCAATGAGATGCTGCAGCCGGAGCAGCGCCACCCTCTGCCCTCCTACCGCGACTACATCAGCAACTCCTCTGTCAGAGCTTATCAGACGGCATACTTCTCCAGCCGCTGCCCACAGGACACAAAGACCGCCGCTGGACAGGTGACACCGAACACACTCACACCAACTGTTACTGCTGACTGACAGTAAACAACAGTAACAGTGAAGTCAGAGGGAAAAACATTATTTACATTAAGTTTAGGTTTTTGTTCAGAATTCATGTGTAGAGTCAAAGACAATCAATAATAATAAAGATAATAATTGATCAGGTGGTGGAGGTGAACCTGGGGACAGGAGGGGATCGGCTAGGCGGGGCCTGTGACCGTTACCATGACGACGACCTCTACCTAAGTGACAGCTACGGCGGCTTCTGTGACGGGCCGCTGAGAGCCAAAACCTCCTACAGGTACCACACACACACACACACACACACACACACACACACACACACACACACACACACACACTTCAACTGCAGCTACCGGAGTCAAGAATATGACTGTGTGTGTGTGTGTGTGTGTTCAGGCTGAGTGTGCGAGCTTTCACGAGACTGTTTGATGAAAACCACCAAGAGTTTCCTCAGCCGCTCTTCACCGACACGTACCTGTCCTCACCGCTCAGGACGCACGCAGGTGAGTCTCTCTCTCTCACACTCACACACACACAGCCTGCATGTATCTAACTGTCCTTACTCTGTGTGTTGATGTATGTCAGAGCCTTTAGGGGGCGTAGTGGAGGGTTTGAGTGCTGGGATGTTCCTGATCGGTATGATGGTGGCCGTCATCTCCCTGCAGGTCTACAGACAGAGGCTCCGCAAAGTGTGAGTGCAGAAAAACAAACAGTTCACTTTCACTTTTTACCGTTTCCAAGCTCCGAATCTTCAGCTAACCGGAGGATTTTTGGTGGTGGAAGACGGAACCACGATCGAGACCGTGGATGTTTGTCACAGATTTGGTCTGTGTTTCCGAACCGTTACACCCCTACTTAATAGTTTATTATATTGTTTTTTAGTTCTTGGTATTAAATGAACACTCAAATTGAAAATGATCTGATATCAGCAACAACTAAAACAGGGACAGTAAAAACTACAACAGGAAGTACTTTATGGCAGCAGTAAAAACTACAATCTCATTCCCAGCAACAACTACGATGTCTTAAGATGCTTCATGCAGTTTGTTTGGTGCAGATATTTTCTAATGTGTGTGTGTGTGCGCGCGCAGGGCTGTGCAGGAGAACCCGGTGGTGAGGATGAGTATGTGGAAAGAGGTTCCAGCTTCAGGATTATATATGGGTGTGAGGAGGTAAGTAAGTGTGTGTGTGTGTGTGTGTGTGTGTGAGAGAGAGATCTGTAATTATTGTTCTTCAGTATGTGAGAGAGAGAGATTAGTTTCCAATACCTCCCACGTTCAATATGTGAGTGTGTGAAGTATTAGTTTCCAATAAAGTGCTCTCAGATTACCTCATCACTCACCCACCACAGTCCACAGCATCTGTTAATTACTCTGAGTGTGTGTGTATTGATCACAGCTCATTACAGTGGAAACGAATCCTCTCTGTGCTTCATAAATTGACTGTTAGCTCTCTGATGCTACATGGCTAACACCTGCCTGTATAATAACTATTAACTGATTGTCCTTCTTCTGTTGCAGTAATCGTCGGGTCACCAGGTGAGAATCTCTGATTGTTCAGACACTTGCATCAAGAAACTGATCACTTATAGCAAATGGTGTTCTAGTTAAATTTGGCAGAAAGCCTCTGAGGTCTGGTCAGATACCACTGATAGTGAAGCATGAACGAGGCACAAGATCTCAGTCAGAACTTAAGAAATTCTCCATATCGATATTGTCGGTAATTTCTGTTAATATACAGCTTGAAAAGTGGCTGTTTTTATAATTAATCTCTGTCTGTCTCTGTCCAGTCCAATCAAAGCCTGCCACTTTGAGTCCCACCTGACAAAGCTGCAGGCCGACTCCAACTACCTGCTGTCTGAGGAGTTCGAGGTAAAAGTTTCATCTTTCACTCTTCACTGGACAGGAAGTAAGCACTAACTAGAGCTGTCAGACAAACGCAGTGCAGCAAAAAGTACAAGATTTGACTCTGAGATGTGGTGGAGTAGAAGTAGAAAGTTGCATAAAATGGAAATACTTAAGTAAATTGTACTTAATTACATTCCACTACTCCTCTTGTGTTTGAAGGATCTGAAGGATGTCGGACGCAACCAGACGATGGACGTCGCTCGAGTGCCGGAGAACCGAGGAAAGAACCGCTACAACAACATCCTGCCATGTTAGTACTGCTCTGTGTGTGTGTGTGTGTGTGTGTGTGTGTGTGTTAGATTAAATGGCTTTAATCGTTTCTGCTGCAGCAACAAACAGAAATTAAAAACATTAAATAGTATTTGTACAGAACTCGACATAAATGGATCCTAGAAATAAATCTGTAAAAGTTAGTCCCTGAGTGAGAAAAAAATGAACCAATCAATGTGAAAATCATTATGATGGTGACATCGTTAAGAGCTTTAATTAACGAGACAGTGCCTGTTCCCATGGCGACAGTGTGAGGTAATAAACATTAATAACGTGCAGATGATGTGTGCTGCAGCAGAAACTGTTGTGGAACATATTCTATTTAAACATCCCTAAATATCTTTCTGTCCTTTTGGGATTTCAGTAGAGCTGCAACCAATTCTTCTTATTATTGATTACTCTGCCAGTTACTGTCTTGATGAATCAACGATTGGTTTAGTTTATAAAATGTGAAAAATGCCTGTGATCATTTCCCTGAGCTGAAGGAGACGTTTTTTAAAAAAGTCTTGTTCTGGTCGACCAACAGTCTGAACCCCAAACATATTGACTTTACGCTTCGCCTGATCGATGAAACGATTGATTATCTAAATAGTTGAACAAACAGCTGTCAGTCAGGATGATTCATATGTATGAAATCTGAATTTACTAAATATCTTCTAAACATCTTTTTATCCACGATTCCCCCAAAATATATCCAGACATGTTTGGTATCTATGAGTTTCTGATAACATGAATCTATTCTGTCCTTATTAGTTTGTAATCAGTTTAATATTCTCATTACACAAAGTGATGGAGGAAGTTATTTACCTAAACTGTTTTAAAATCACATTAAGGAGTGTGCAGTTTATCTGTGTGTGTGTTATATTTAGAGCTGTGATACTGATAGAAACACAGCTCTAAATATAAGTAATTAAGCGTCAGTCATGTGTAACTGCAGCCAATTTTCTATATGAACAGAAAAATATGATTTGTGACTCGAGGCGATGCAGCTCTATAATCACACACACACACACACTCGTAGTAAAATGAATCATGTTGTTGAGTCACAGCTGAACTTCTTCACATTTGAAATATTCTCACTTAGAATAAATAAAAGCCTGAGCTGTTAAATGTTCTACAGGTTTATAAAAGTCTTTATTTCTGCTGCAGTTGGACGTGTTGGTAAAGTTCCTGCTGCTCACATCATCGTAAACTGAATATCTGTGGAGTTTCAGACAATTTGAAGACGTCGACCTGGGCTCTGGGAAAGTGTGATGTGCTATTATTCACTATTTATTGACATGTTATGGTCAGAGCTATTAATCATTTTATTAATGATAATATGAGCTCACAGCCGCCTCAGAACTAATCAATAACGCAACAAAGACTTACTCAAAGTAACTTTAGCTCAAATCAAACCAGGTCACTGACTTCATGGTCAAAGGTCAACACCTAGACTGTGAACAGTTCACTAAACCATCACAACCAATAAATAACAGGCAGCTACTCGGTGAACTCTGTACAGACTCTATAAGGAGCAGATCTATTCATGTATTGATCGACAGCGACAGGCTCTCTAACAGACCCTCAGGTGACGTCTGCTTCCTGTTTTCTAGATGATTCTACCAGAGTGAAGCTGTCGTACCTGGAGGACGACCCCTGCTCCGACTACATCAACGCCAGCTACATACCTGTACGTACACACACACATTCACACATAAACACACACACTCTTGCACACACTAATACCCCTGTCCTCTGTGTGTGTGTGTGTGTGTGCGCGTGCGCAGGGTAATAACTACCGCAGGGAGTACATCGCCACGCAGGGCCCGCTGCCCGGCACGAAGGACGATTTCTGGCGGATGGTGTGGGAGCACGGCGTCTACAACGTTGTCATGGTGACGCAGTGCGTGGAGAAGGGACGGGTGAGTCATGGATGGCTTCATTTTGGTCCATCCAAGACTTTAGTTAAATTAGTCAAATATCTCGGTCTTCACGGGGCCTGAGGAGGAGTCCTGTTCAGTTCAGTGACACTGATCTAACGGACACACAGACATGAAATGAGTTTAATCGCCGGACAAAAAGACGAGACGAAGGAATAAAAACATTTGATTAGATTAAATAATATCTGCAATCTGTAGCTGTTGCCATGTTATCATATCATTTTGCAACCTGAAGAAATAGTCAAATGCTTTTTAAGTTTCTAAGTACTTCTCACAGTTTAAGACTGAATATCAACACAACATATTAAAGAAATTAGTGCTGCTGCTAACTATTATTTTTATTGTTTGGACTACAAAATGTTGGAAAATAGTGAAAAATGCATATTACATTTAAAGCCCAAGGTGATGCCTTATTTTTAACTGTCCAAAACTTGTAAAAAAAATAAGAAGCTACAGAATATTTGCCGATTATTTTGTCGATTAAGTAATAGATTAATCTACTTCGTTTCAGCTCTAGAAAATATACTCCTGAAAAGTATTAATATATTCACTTGGGCTGCTAGTATTTTTTATTATTGACTAATCTGTTGATTTTTTCGATTCATTAATTAATTACTTCATTTATGAAAATAGTGAAGAAGTCTAAAGTGACGTCTTCAAATGTTGAACATATTCAGTTTACAAAGAGATGAATCTGAATAAATAAAAGATTTCACATCAGATTCTAACAAGTCGAGGAAACGTGTTCCTGAGAAGTATTAAGTATATGAGCGGTGTGTGTGTGTGTGTGTGTGTGTTACAGGTGAAGTGTGATCAGTACTGGCCTGCAGACAGGGAGCCTCTGTACTACGGTGACCTGGTCATTCAGATGCTGTCGGAGTCCGTCCTGCCGGAGTGGACCATCAGAGAGTTCAAGATCACCTCGGTACTGCTGCTCTTTATCTCTACTGAGACTCTCCTGATAGTGTTTTATATTGATATCTAACAATACATAATCAATAAATCCTGACAGGAGAGCAGCCGCAGTTACCCTCGGGTGCTGCGTCACTTCCACTACACTGTGTGGCCCGACCATGGAGTCCCAGAGAGCACCCAGTCCCTGATCCAGTTTGTCAGGACGGCCCGGGACTACGTGGACCGGTCGCCCAGCACCGGAGCCACCATCGTACACTGCAGGTACCACAGACTGTGTGTGTGTGTGTGAGCTTAATATGGTCCAACAGAAAACCTGATTGATGACTCAGGATTTCCTAAAGCCCCACTTTGATTGGCTGGGAGTTAACGAGAGCTGAAACAATTAACTGACTATTTTTATAATCATTTAAGTCTCCCCAATGTGAGGATTTGCTGCTTTACAGCTGACTGTGTGTGTGTGTGTGTGTTAGTGCTGGTGTTGGGCGTACTGGGACGTTCATCGCCTTGGATCGGGTTCTGCAGCAGCTGGACTCTAAAGGAACCATCGACCTGTACGGCTGTGTGTTCGACCTGCGCCTGCACCGCCAACACATGGTCCAGACTGAGGTACATACACCTCGCTGACCTCTGACCTTCTGATTACATGTTTGGAATAAACACTGAAAGGTGCAGTGAGAGGGTTTTGACCACTAGGGGGCAGAAAGACAAAAAGTCACAAGAACAGAATCATGATAAACAACAGCCGCATCGAGCCGTTCTGGCTAACATGTTAGCAAACAGGTAAACATTCAGCAGACGCAGAGCGACGTAATTATCTAGAGCCACGTTTCTGTTCACGTGATGAATATCAATGAATATTAGACAAAACCACCAGAGCTCAAACAACAGTGAATACTGGGCTAAACATTTTGGACCCAACCAGGGCTAAAAGTGTTAAATGTGAAGAATAACGTTAGTAATACAGAGGTATTCATTACACTTTAACACTGATTTCCTCGTGTGTGTGTGTGTGTGTGTTGCAGTGCCAGTATGCCTTCCTGCACCAGTGTGTGCGGGACGTCCTGAGAGCCAGGAAGCATCGCAGTGAACAGGAGAATCCTCTCTACCCCATCTACGAAAACTTCAACCCCGAGTACTGCCGGGGTGAGACAACTTCCCACCACATCACTCTTCCTCTGCCCGGCAGAGACGCTGCGTGCTGGTTTTTACACTTGTGTTTGATTTAACAAACACATTCAATGTGTTAATCAGTGAGCAGCACAGGTGCTGGACAGAGCCAGGCTAGCTGTTTCCCCCTGCTTCCAGTCTTTATGCTAAGCTAACCAGGCCCTGACTGCAGCTCTGTACTGAACACAGACATTTCACAAAATGCTGAACTATTCCTCTTAGTAAAATGCCAAATTTGCTCTTTTGTTGAAAGGTTATTTTTTGTTAAATTGTAAAAGGCCAAAGTTAGTCATGTGGCCTGTTTTCATGTGCACGTCTTTCTTTTTATAAGAAAACTTTTCACTCACAGAAGACGAACGATGACTCAAACATATTTTTTGGTCTCTCCTCAGATTTCATCTACACCGGACGCTAAACAGACGATGACGTCCGTCTGATCAAGTAGCTAACACAACGTTTGCTGTATTTTGTGTAGCAACAGATAAAGTAAGCACAAATGATGAGAGATTACTGGTTAAAAAAAGTTGGTCGATATTTTGCCAGTTAAATAGATTTTTCTCTCCTTCTCAACTTCTTGACCTGTCAGTATATCAGTGTTACAAGTTTATGGAAGTTTAACTCCAACAAACTACAGAAAATAACCTGAAGCTTTAAACAATCTGCCTCCAGTTTTGAGAGTAAACAGAGAAAATGTTTTAATTAAAAGGAACTTTACAAGTCTTAATTAATATTTTGTTCACCTGTTTGTGACTTTTCTAAATCAAAAAGGTGTCGCAACTAAATTTTAAAAATGTTGAAGGTGATTAATTAATGTGGTTAATGATTTTAAGTGTTGAAGGGAAACGGGTCGATCTCAGGTCGTTGGTGTTTATTAAAGACGTGTTCACATCTGTTGTTAGCTAGCAGCTACAATACAACTGACTGATTACAGGGAAGCAAAGAGCCTCTATTTTTTCTATTATAACCATGTTCTCACTCACTGCTCCATATAAGCTGTTTATTTAAAGTTACACATATTGCTGTATGTAAATATTGGTGTAATACTCTTTATATGATAATGAATATAAACTGTATGTCAACTGTTTTTATCCTGTGTTACGTTGATATTTCCAGTGTATCGTAACCTGCTGTATTCAGACTAAGTTACTGTAACTTCTGCTTTTAAATTGTTTATTTCTAATTACAGAAACACTTTAAAACACAGTCACATTCCTTCAGAAAGTTGTTCATAAACTTAAGTCTGAATACAAGGCAGGAACTCCCCTTTGTGCCTGTTTTTTTTTTTTTAAATGCGTTAATAAATGAAATGAGTTCTGTTGTCAACTTACTTTCCGGGATACAAATATTTGAGTAATTTGTGACATTTTTATGATCCTATGTGTCTGAACAAAATGCATCAGATTTTGTGCGATTTTAAAGTTTGAAAAGTTCACATTTGCAACATTATTAAATATAAATATTTGTTAAACTGTCTTCTCTTTCTGTTTGACTCGCCTGCTGGAGGAGTTTCAGGGTTTGTGTTTTATTGATTTCTTTCTAAGGACATAATGATCATTGGTTTTTATAATATGGGGCTGGACAATTATTCAATATTGTTGTTTTTCTTTCAGTGAAAACTTATTATATAGGTTGTTTATACTTAAAGTCTGACAAATTGAGTTATGAAAGGTTTTAATTACACACAAAAACATTCCCCCATGCAATGATTATTTAACATGCATAGTGAATCTATTGTATTGATAAGATGTATCAGCCCTGAGAGAATCAATGTAAACTGGATTATTAAGAGCTAATTTAAAAAAAAAAGAAATCGCTGCCAAACTTTTGAAAATGTCTCATGTAATTCAGTCTGATTCTTTTACAGGCCATTTTGCAAACATTTGCTATATTGTGATATTTATTGATCTCGGAAAATATATTTCATTAATGTGTGTCAATCATCTCGCCGAGACACCAGACACTTGTTACAGAGCCAACTGAGAGTGTCGGGTTTTTATAGCAATAAGCTGGAATCACCATGATAATGTGCTGAACTCCAGCTGTAGACATTTAATCAATTAGTTGATCAACAGAAAAATTAATTAACAGTTTTGATAATTAAATCTTTTTTGTAATTTATAAAGCAACAATCTCATACTATAGCTCCAGCTTTTCTCTGTTTTGTATATTTGAAATAAACAAGACGTGTGAAGACATTACTTTGGGCTCTGGGAAACTGACATGTAGACTAAACAATGAATTGATTAATCAGAAAAATAACGTAGATAGTAGACGTAACGGATAATGAAAACGATCATTAGTTGCAGCCCTACTGCTGACAGCGAAGTCAGTGTCCAGAGGAAAGACCAAACACTTAAAGCTGAGAATCATCAGAACCTGATACCAGTTTGACAGAATAATCAAATCTGCATTTTGATGCTGAACTTTGACTCCAGTTTCAGGAAGCTTTTCACTCTTTCATGCTGCCTGTTGAAACCCTCGTTACAGCTAAGAGGACTGAATCACACCCTGGACTCCTCTCTGTGCTGGACACTGACAGATGAAAGATATTGATCTTCTGATCCGACCGCCAGTAAAAAAGAAGCAAACAAGCTTTTCCTGAAATGTCTGAATATTCCTTTAACTTTTAGGACTGTAGGAAACCCGACAGCGAGCCACTAACAGGAAACTTTTCTCAGTTTCTGCATCTGAGGAGCCGATTTACAAACTTGTGATTTCCATATTGATCTAGGGCACGCTGAGGCCGGAGCACAACTGGGTAACCCAGATCCAGCAGCTGTCAGGGGCTTAAAAGAGACGCGAGGAGTTCCTGTCAGAGGGGCCGAGCTGAGCCCCAATCCCTCAGGACCAAACCCTCCAGCTCATCCCCCCTCACCCCCACTCTGTCCTGGCAGAGATTTATACAGAAGCAAAGTTAGAAATCAACCCGGCGTCCCGCGAGCTTCAGCTGGGTCCTGACAGCGAGCTCAAAGTCCAGCCAGCATGTAGTCCTGAGGAACGGGGCTCAGTAACGAGGTTTCACTGATGCTGCTTCAATAAAAGCTTCACAAAGAGTTTTCCAACACAAACTGAAGACCACAGAGAAAGTTAAAGTGAAGGTGTCAGGCGAAATTATTTGATAAAACATGTCCTCTATTTAGTAATTAATATGTTTAAATGACTTAATTTGTTTCTTCATATTAAAAAAAGCTCTTTTCTTTAAAGGACTGGAGCAGAATAATTCAGCTGACAATCCATTAGTCGCAAATTAAATCAAATATTAAAAAAAAAAAAAAGTCATTTCTGCTTAATAAATGACTTAAATGATAAACAGGGCCTGGTTTCAGCTGCTTTTCTCCGATTTATTTTGTTGTAAACTGAATCTCTTTGGGTTTCAAACTGATGATCGGACAAAACACGACGTCGTCCTGGGCTCTGAAAAAGATTTTATCTGCCTTTTTCTCCATTTTCTACACTAAACAATTAATTAATCACCAAATCCAACAAATAATCCACAGCATTACCAAACTAATAATCAGCCACAATATCAGTATTTTTATGAAGAAACAATCAAAACGTTAAGTTAAAAGCTTTAACAGCCAAAACCTTTAAGTATTTCTACATCAACCCGTCCTACCCAGCACAGGTAGGATGTGATCCAGACCAACAACAAACTGTGAGATTACTAAAAACTATTTAAACTGATTAGAGTCACTAGGTAGTAAGCCATAACAGATCCTGGACTTTGGAGGCTGATTAACTCTTTATTTCAGTGGATTTTGTGCTTTAAGTAGCTCCTAACTCTGCTGTATTTCGCAGTGACAACCAGCTCAACTTCTAATATCATCACATTATATTCTACTGGATGGAAACGAGCATTCATTTGTATTTTCTTTGGCAGCTTTGCTGTAAACGCGGTTAATCTTTGCGCTACATTTGGATGGAAACATGCCTACTGCTTTCAGACATTTTCAAATCCCAGCTCTACACACACACACACACACACACACACACACACACACACACGATGTCAACAGTCAGAATCAAAGATGTTTAAAAGTGATAAAGAAGCAAACGATTGAAACCATTAAAACACGTCACAGTGTATTTATCTCCCAGCTGAAGCAGAGCGAACGGACGCGGTCGAGGCTCTAAAATCAAACTACAATCAGCTCAACAATCGAAACGTCTTCGCCTTTACAGAAATTGAATTTCCTCCTGTTGACCTGAAGCTGAACTCGTCCTAATGAGTCACAGGTTTCCAGCAGCAGCAGACTCCTTCCGATTCCCGTCAGCTCGTCTCTGCAGAGAATTATTACCCAGAGGAGCTGAACCCGTCCGCCTGTCCGTCTCAGAGCAGAGATCTCAAAGCTGACCTTTCAGAGCCTCCGCAATCACAGAGCTGATGACATTTTACATTTCTTCCTTCACACACACACACACACACACACACACAGTCCAGCAAAGAAGACCATTAGGAGGCTTTGTGTTCTTTAAATACTCAACAAAAACATCCTCTGGGTCACTTGAAGTTAAGACAAACATCTGCTGGTGCTCCAAACTGCAGTGATTCAGACGTATTGATTGTCAATAATAAACTCTGGTGTTAATAAATGGTTGCAGAGTTGTGCTTCTTCGGCGTGTCGGCTTTAAACGGTATTGATTAAGAAACAGCAGATGGTCTTTTACTACAAGTGGCACTCCACTGATGAAGAGTCGCACTAACATCAAGTTTGGAGACTCACACGACCAGACTGAACAAGACTAAGAGCCTTGGATATCTGATTTTTTTCATCCAGCCCTCAAATTAAACACAACAAATCCTCAAAGAAATCTCTTGAAAAAAGACTTTTAACGATTGATTAACAAAACAGTTGCCAATTAAGTTTCTGTCGATCAACTGAAAGATTAATTGTTTCAGCTCTAAATGTAATGCAGTGATGTGACCCGACATCCCAGTTTTATTAAGCTACGAGTCCTGAGCACTTCAACATCACTGTGTGTGTGTGTGTGTGTGTATACATATACACACACACACACACACACACACACACACACACACACACACATATATATATTATATGCATACCTGTACACTACTCACTACACAACCTCAGTATTATATATATATATATATATATATATATATATATTGTTTTTTCCTCCCCTATATTTTAACTTTTGCACTATTTATGTCTTAGATTCTTTTCTTCTCATTTCTTGTTTTACTTGTGTGATTTTCTTTTGTACATTCTTATGAGTATTGTTGAGCATCGACTGCTTCACTGTAATTGTTGTGTGTACAACAAATAAAGAAGTTAATCTTTAACCAAAGTGATTTTCTGTCTCGACTTGTGTCATTTAAAATGTCTTTAGAGGCCTGCAAGGATAAAACTTTACAGTTCAGGGATTATTATTATAACAGAAAGGTTCTCTCCTGTCCCGTTTATCATCTCGGGACCGCGCAGATTTATCTAGTGACCCACTGCTGAACATAGCATGTTTAAAAGACAGTTTGAGGTCATTTCAAGTCTTTTTTTGTTGTTGTTGTTGTTGCTGGATGTCAGCGCTGAAGGGAGGAGGAGCTGATGAACTGGTCTCATTAGGTTCTGGTTCTGCTGATGGTGGAGGTCTTAATATTTATGGGCCTGAGAGGGACCGAGAGTCTGCAGCCGAGAACTGAAGCAGCTGCTCTCACCTGAGTTTACTGCAGTAAAAGTACTAATACTACACTGTCAAAATACTCTGTTACAAGTAAAACACCTGAATTTTAAAAATGCCACAGAGGACCTGTACCAGAGGTGGAAAGTAACTAAGTACATTTACTCAAGACATTTACCCAGCAGTATATAAAGTACTTAATATTAGCTCCACCTTTACCAGCTGCAACATTAAAGTGATGAACACATTAATGCATCAATAATTATAATCCAATAATATATTTTATTCTGCATAATGAGAACTTTTACTTTTGGTACAATTTTGATGCAAATACTTTTTTTTTTTTTTACTTTTACTGAAGTAAATACTTTTTTCTGATAATACTTACATACTTTTACTTAAGTGAGGTTTTAAATGCAGGGCTTTTACTTGTAATAGAGTATTTTTACACTGTAGTATTACTACTTTTCCTGAAGTTTAGTAGAGTACTTCCTGCCTGTATTAACTTGCTGTGTAGCTGTTCATGTTATGAAGGTTATATTGAATTTACAAAAACTGTAGCATAAAATGGAAATACTGAAGTAAAGTCCAAGTACCTTAAACTATTACATATAGTACAGTACTTGAGTAAATATACTTAAGTCACAGCAGAAGATTTAACCACCAGAAAAGCCTCAAGCTAACAACTCAACAGCGATAAGCAAACAGAGAGACAGACAGAAAGGAGGTGTCTTTATTTTACTCACCTTCTCCTTTTCTTCATGGAAGTTGTTAACATCTTTGTAGAGTAATTTTCCGCTGCACTTGCTGCTGAAGTCCGCCGCCATTTTGTCGCTAAGCTAGCTAACATTAGCTAACGTTGACAAACTCACGGCAGCTGGTGGCATTAGCAGTACCGGAAAACTAGCTAAAACTGTTAGCTAGCTAAACATTTCGCGGTTCTTTTCATTTGAGTGACGACTTTCTGAAAGTAGCTTGGTGTGAAACAGAGCTTTCACGGTGTCACGGTGAACTGACAGCGACCACACCGGTGACCGGACCGACTGATACCATTTTCCAATCAAAGGATTGTCAAATTCACCTGGCTGGTTTCCTCCGGACTTCCTCCGCTAGAGCTCACTGCGGGCTGCAATACTCCGTTTGACCGCACACACTAACCGATATTGACCATACGTTACAATCCAGGGGGCGCTGTTTTACCACCTTAATGAGTGGCGATTAAATGCCACAACAATACAATCACTGTTATGTGACATAAATTATTAGTTTTATCACAATTACAAGGATAGAATAGAGTCTATTTGTCTAAACCCCAAAAACCAGAAATAAATCTGTGGACAGGACAGTGGATTTGTATTTATACATATGTTTATATGGATTTTTGTAACGTGTTTTTATTCATTTCAATATTTTGTGCTGTAATAAATCTATTATTTTTGTGTGTATGTATAAATATGTTAACTTTTAATTTTTTTATTCTCTGATTTTAGTCTAATTTTTCCTGGACTTTGTGTACTGTTGCTTGTGGACTAACAGTGTTGTTCTTTAAATAAAACAACTTGGATCTTATTTTTGATGTTTTGTCCATCATTTATATCAGTAAAAATAACACTGCATGTGTGATGAATGATTTGCAGAAAAGCCTACACACTACTACAGTGCAGCGGTGAGTTTTCACTATGCAAAATGGTTTCAATTATGGAGCCTTCAAGGTCCCAAAAGATGATATATGTTTCATCCTAATAGAGCTCTGGGATAAGTGGCCTGGTATTAACACTGCTGTCCAAGGTGACAGAGGGTCATTGTGTGTGTGTGTGAGAGAGAGTCATTGAATATTCATTGATTACAAAGAACAAGTGGTCTGACTCAGGCAATACAAGTGTGTGTGTGTGTGTGTGTGTGTGTGTGTGTCCTCGTGTCAGCTCTCTCCATTTTGATGGGATTTGTGAATGAAAGAGGGAGCACAGATGAAAGGAAACAAACCCACAGTGTAATCTTTCCATCCTTTCCCCTGGTTTTCCTTTGCTGCCATCTTTTGTTCAGTGACTCTGCAGTTTTGTTTTTACTCGACGGCTTCACGTTTTATTTTATTTGACTGTGCAGGTAAAGAAATGTTCTGGCAGCTTGTGATCATTAAGTATGTTTTTGTGTGGTTTCCTCCAACAACATGTTTGTCTTTATTTCTGCTCCTCCTCGTCTCCAGTCAGCAGTGCTGGAACGAAACTAAGTTCATTTACACAAGTACTTAAATACAAATTTGAGGTACTTGTACTTTACTTTAGTATTTTCCATTTTATGCAACTTTCTACTTCTACTCCACCACATCTCAGAGGGAAATATTGTACTTTTTACTGCACTATGAGTACTTTTACTTTTCATACTTATGTACATTAGCTGATGATACTTACCTACTTTCACTTCAGTAAGGGTTTGAATGCAGGCTTTTTACTTGTAGTGGAGTATTTTCACAGTGTAGTATTAGTACTTTTACTGAAGTAAAGGATCTGAATACTTCTTCCACCACTGCTAATTAGTCTGACAGATCTGAATGAGCTCGACGTGCAGTGATTGATACGACAGATGAAACCAAACATTTCAATTTATTACAAGACTGAAACAGTTTTATTCCCTTTTTAAATTATTATTGGCTCTATTTGATATGTTAGAAAGCTTACATCTGTTCATATATGTGACAATTTGTCATGTTATCATTGAGTTAATCTAATTATATGAACGTAAAATACTGATAAAACTCCAACATCAGAAATAAAAACAGGGCTACCTCTGTGTCAGTCAAATCTGGCAACGCTGCTCGTTTCCTCTTGTTTTTAAAGTATTTTTCGGGCACTTTGGATAATAAAGAATGACAGGAAATGAGGGGAAATCGGGTGGAAACAAAATCCAACAAACATCTCTGGCTGGAAATGAAATGAGGACGTTGCAGTTACACGGTCGACGTCTTCGACTCCTACAGGTCACTGACCTGTCGTCACTTCCTGACGTCTCTCTGGATCTAATGAAGGTATCAAATGTCCCAAAATAATAATAACACTAAACAATATGTTAAGTCTATATAAGAAATAAAATACAAAGACAGTAGCTACACTGTCTGCTTCATAAGATAGATTTTAAATACTGAGATGGGACTGAAAGTTTTGATCTTGTCAAATCAGAATTAGTTTTCCTCTTTGCAGATTAAACACATTCACAATCATGAAACTAAATTAATAAGCAGTAGTAGTAGTAAAATAAATACAAGTATAAATAAATGTGATTAAGAGCTGGAAGCAGAACATGCAGATTCAGAGTGAGCTGATGCTGGACGAGCAGAAAAGGCTGCAGGGCGACTCAGTGTGAAGACAAAATGAGTTTTTATTTAAAGGTCTCTATCAGGCACTAAAGTTATCATCATTATCGTTAAAACACGGGCGAAATGGCTACCTGGGTCACATGGTACACAACCGAGGTTTGGAGATGAAGGACGACAAAATACCTGCAGACAGCACAGAGTACAGAGGTGTGACAGAAAAGAAAGAAAGGAGCTTCCTGCTCACTCATTATAACAACAACACCAACAATAATGAGATTAATACAGAAAATGAAAGACTTAAAGTAACTAACAGGTACATTCTCCTCCATGTCAGCCATCAGTTACTGAATGTTACAGGGTGGATCAACTTAGGGGGAAATAAATCAGTTCAAATCTCATTAAATACCAACAGCACGTCTGTAAGAATATAATTAAACACTTTGTTTTTTGTTTTTTTGTGGTGAAGAAGCGAAATACAGCGTTTAGTTGCTACTGCAGTTCACAGCTCAGCATATGGCTTTAGATAGAAAATCTAACATGATTCATCTCGGACAGAAAGACAACAGCAGCTCGTAAAAACACAGAAATGCTACTGAGAAGCTACGTTTTCTTTGGAGAGTTGGGACGGTTCAGGGGGAAATCCAGAAACAGGACAACATGATGGCTTTTACTCAGTTTACACAGCCGAGACCTCGTTTACACCGAACCGACTTATCAGGGACAGAAACAAGTCTGATTCATTAAAGTTTATCTGTTTTTATTTTAGTTTTTGTGTCACTGATTTTGCCAAAGTCGCTGTTTTCAGGAAGGAAGCTTCGATCCAACAGGTTTGTACTTAAATCGGAAAGAAAGAAAGAAATGAAGGAAAAGTTCAAAAGGAAAGGAAAAAAGTTGGGGAAAAGGGGGAGAAAGAAAAAAGGGATAGAAGGTAAGGAGAAGGAAGGAGAGAGGAAGGAAGGGAAGAAGGAAAGTAGGAAGACAGAAAAGGTATTTAAAGGAGGTAAAAAGGAAGTGACTTCTGTTTGGAAAACCCCCCAAAGCTACATCATGAAGCTACATCAGTAGTTCTTCCCGTCTCTCTACATTCATGGAGTCGTTCAAACTCATATTTACTCAGACTGCTCAGCGAGGATCAGTCGTGTGTTTTCCCGATGCCTCTAAACGTCACATCATGCTGTACAATGTAACTGGCGGCAGAATTCACAACTTTTCCTTTGGAAACTGGCGTTTGTGGCTGAGTGAGCTGCTCAATTTGATTTTTATCTTAATGAGGGCAGCGGTACGGAGCGCCTGAGGGGACAAATCTTTTTCTCTACAAGCTTCTGGGTGCACACCAGATGAACATATGTTGTGTGCACGGGTGTCTGGTGTGAAACTACCAGCGTAGAAATAACAACACACAACTTAGCTGAGCCGCATTTCGCCAAACCCCTGAGGGGACATGAGCAAAATCTTTATGTCCATAAGTTTCTGGTAAGTCCAAGAAAGTTTCTCGTGCAGAAAGATTTTTGCTTCCCGTCAGGAAATATTTTAGTTGTATGAAGATACGGCTCTGTGTGCACACAAGGTGATTCATTTGTTTGTTTATGAGTCTATTTGATTTTTGCTGAGAAATCTATTAGAAAAACTATTGTAAAGACTGAGAATAATGTTAAAGAATAAAGTTTGTTTTCAGTCAAAAGATCTGCTAAAGATCTGTTTTCTACTCCTGACACCTAACACAAACCAACAACACAAATCTGAGACGTACAAACATCGACACGGAACAAAATCTTCCACGAGGAGCTGCGCAAACAAAATGTGCTACAGCAGCGGTCAAGTTTACCACGAAACACGGCGACACGACACCGTCCCACAGCTGAACCTGAGGAGGAAAAGATGTATTTACAACCAGTCGGTTCACTCAGAGAACAGGAGCAGACTGAAGTTCGGCTGTTTTCACTTCTTCATTGGCAGCGGCATCACTCGGCCTTGCGGCTGTTGCTAAGCAACACGTAGGTAATTTTTAGACTGTTGGTAGGAATTTGGAGACAACACTTGAAGATCACAAAACTCCCTCTGATACAGGATGAGTCATATTTGGTGATAGCAGATCTATTGTTAACCAAAGTCCTTTAGTCTCAAACTCTGCCTTTAAAAGTTATTGTTCTTAAAACGATTATCACACTTTTTTTATTCCACCAGTGCTGCTCAAGAACTTTAGAAAGGAGTGTGAGCGTGTCGAGACAAGAAAGAAGAAGAAGAAGACAGATTATTGTACAGGAATCCAGAAAATCACACTTGATTCTTGGACAAACTCGTCACACTCACACCAAAATACTGTGTGATGATCCTTATAGCAGCCGCCAGACTGACTCCCAGCACAACTGTATAATCAGCGTTTAGCAGTCAGAGTCTGCTGTGCTTCGCTGTCTGTCATAATACAGTTTTGATACAACCACTGCCTCCAAATCTGGCTCCAGTTACTGACAGGAAGCAGACCCAAACTCCTGGCTAAGAAACGATCCTTCAGGGACGACACCAACTGACTTGGTTTGAAAACAGCTCTGACTCAGTAAATATCTATAAACCCCGGCTTGTTCCAGGCCTGTGGTCTAGACCTGGGCCTCCTGAATCACTCGGGGTCCTCAATGGGTGCGCTCCAAAAGCCAAACAGCACGGTGTCGGTTTGAACCGGGCTTGGTCTGTTTCAATCCGGCACACACCGCCTTCGCCGACTTGAATTAACGGCTTGTGCAGCGAGTAAACAAAACATCATTGTAAATAATAAAGACTAATAAACACATTTCACATTGATAAAATAAATTAATCCAGATGCAAAAGTTACTTTACATCTTTGTCAACATGTAGAATCTGTGAAAAATGCACCACCTTCCTGGTTTCTAGCTGATAGAGATTCAGCGTCAGACCTGCCGCCTCATTGGTCGCCTGCTCACCATTCAAGTGGACCTGCCCATTCTGATGACACCTGTCTGTGTGGAGCCAATCAGCCAATCAGATTTACAGAAGTGAAGAAAGCGTTTCAGCTGCACAACAACCTGCACAGACGGTTTCAGCTGAACCCAACATGGCCGCCCAGCTGTGGAGAACAACGTGTGTTCTGTCTGCAGGAACTACACAGTCACAGACACACAGAGACGCTGATGGCAGAGCTTGTAAAGTGACAGGTCGGACCTGTGCTACACATCAGGAGAGAAACAGCTCTTAAACAGTTCCTCTAGTTTCAGCTGCAAATCCCACAAAGAACCCAGAATGATCTGATAGTCTGGCCTTATTGCTCCTTTAAAAACAAACACGGAGAATTAAAAGCTGAATCAGTGGGGATTTCAAACATGAAGCCCCGGTCACCACTGCAGCGAAATAAATAAGAAATACAGGGAGATAACTGCCTTGATTTAGCCTTTAGTTAAGTTTGCAGTTCCTCACTTTGCTCAGAGGTTTCCACGAGTCTGAACAGGTTTGAAACTGAGCTGAATCTGTTTATTTTACCCGTCTGAACACAGCAGGGAGTCCTGTATCTGGATAAAATCCAGATGAGATTTAAGCCACATGTTTGCGTCTCTGTAGCCGGATCACAAACCTGATTGCAATCTGTCCTTTGTTTTCTGGGCTACATGTAAACCAGGGTCTGCCCTCCTCCAGTCCAGATGGAGGTGGTGATGCACCTGAAGCTGAAACATTTACACCTTCTCAACATGTGGCTAGAATGCGTCTCAAACCTCCTCCAGAGGTCGACTGAACAAACAGGTTTGGATCCGTCCTGAATGCTTCGTGGATGCATTGAGCTTCTCTGAGATCGAATAGCGATCAGATCCACCAGATCCGCCTGAAATGACTCAGAGTAAAGGGGGTCAAAAGCATCCTACTTTATTCACATGGTCTAGATTTTGTCCTCATTACTGCTGAAGGCAACGTTTGAAAGGCCTCTGGGAGCCTCCATGTGTTGTTTTTATCCTGAGGCTGTCAGCGTTCACTGATCAACATTCAGAGATCTCTGGCTGTTTAGAGGCTTGTTGGTTGCCTCATGTTGGGCAGACACTAAACGGATTAAGACCGATTTTAAGGGTAACTCCGGTATTTTTAACATTTTGTTTTACATATTTTGGAGTCTAAAGTACTTCAATAATTGAATAAATGTACATAGTTACTTTCCACCACTGCCTGTTTACCACCACGTTAAATGAAACTCTATATTTGACTCTAACAGAATACAAAGATGTATCTTGTCTTTGTTTTGGTTTGACTTGAAGGGAAATTTCCCCGTAACATTTGCTCCAGTCTGACCTCCGTCATTAGGGCCTGTGGTTTGTTCCTGCTGTCTGCAAACACCTCTGTGGTTCAAAGACTCTCACATCATTAACCAGGAGGCGGTTTGGAGCCCCCAAAGCAACAGGAGCCACTAATGGGCCCTCTGATGAGTCAACAGTGTATTTGAATACATAAATAAATGATAAAGGAAGTTCAGTTATTTTAATTGACCTCCAATCAAATCAATTTAAAATGTAATCTTTACTGGCTCTTTCTGAATTTTTCCTGTTTTTCATGCAGCAATTTTTATTTTATTTTTCAGAACTGCAAAGTAACAAAGTACATTTACTCAAGTACTGTATTCACCTGCAATCTTAAGGTGCTGGTACTCTCTCGAGTGTTTCCATTTTGGGATATAAATGGGAGAGTAAAATAAATGAATAGCTTATTTATTTAATCAGGTGACTGAAGGTAAAGGAACTATTTTTACATATTCATTTGGACTTTTGTCACGTCAGCCTGCAGAGAGCTGAAGTGAAACTGGTTCTGTTGACACCAGTAACTCCAAATCCAGCTTTAATGAACAGTACGCTGTGTAGTTAACTGCATATGTCTATGTAAGGTCATTTTTAATAGTAGAACTTAATGGTTCTGTTGTTAGCAGCCTTTAACAAACACCATTCCCTACATACCTTTCGACAGAATGAGGCCAGTTAAGTGGCCCCGGCTAGTTTAGACCACAGACTGTACAAAAAGATGGCCGACATGACAGCTCCCCAAAAGTGAAGCCAAAACATCTGGATCGCCCCCTGGTGGCTGGCTGCAGTATAGGTCATAAGCCCCGCCCCCCTCCATGTTAGCAGATGGGACATGGGCCAAACTGAAAAATCAAAGTACACGTCAAATAAAATGTTCCCAAAGATGGTTTCTGTCATTTTAGGTAGTTCTTATCACGCTGATGTTTGTTCAAGTGTTTGTTCAGTTTGATCAGTTTGGTTTTAATTAGTTATTTGATGCTATAAAAAGGGGGTGAGACGTCATGATTGACAACTTGCGGTGTGCTGTTATTGGTTTGGACAGGTGTATGGGCGGGACTTTGGACTCTGGCTCCAAGTGATGCACAAGATGGCAGCGCCCGAGATATTTTGGCTTCATTTTTGCACAGTGGGAGGAAGTGGAGACGCGTCGGCCATCTTTACTTACAGTCTGTGGTTTAGACATTGTGATGGGTGGGATGCATACAATAAGGCCACAGCGTCCCCGGTTTGATTCCAGCCGAGGACCTCTGTTGGACCTTTGTCAAAAAATGCTCCAAAAACAATCTTAGAAATATCGGACATGAGCATCAGGGAGGGTGAACTGCAGCAGAGATTACAGCTACAAAGTTGTAAAGACATTAGAAGAGAGCGTTGGTGGATATCATAACATGGAAGAAACCGATGACATATTACTCACACTGGGAAAAAAATCATGAAATCATTGTTTGACTTAAACTCACACAGGGTTTGAATTGTACCATCAAAGTGCTTTAGAAGACACTAATTTATCTTTGAACATTAATGTAAACCTAAGTCTCATTTCATCAGAGAGATCTACTACAGAAACCCTCAGAGAAAGATTGCATTGGGTCAGAGCAGCTAGAGGAACAGCAGCTAGCCTGAAGAGACGTCGGGACTCTGACTCTCTATTCATTAACATTCATGGCTACTGGGACTCAAAGGGAAAACTATATTAATAGAAGAGCTACAGTTAAGACAGCAGTAAAGAGCAGTTCCTCATGTCAGACTTTTCCTGACATGTAATTCATTGTACCATCAATCACAGCTCTGTTGTCATTATAATAACCCTTCGTAACGACTCGAGCACAGAAGAAATGCTGATCATAATCAGAAGATTCAACTCAGCAGCGTCCAAGAGTCCCCACTGATCCAGTTAGCTGAGTTAAAATCAGAGGAAAAGGTGCTGATGTTTCTGCTGAAATCTATAGGCATCAGGGTGGATTTCCCCTCGTCCTCTTTTCATATTCGCTCCTGGTTTTAACATTTCTGACCTTACAAACCACACCAGGCAGCAGTGGGTTGTTGGTGGCGTCCTCAGCCAGTTAGTGGACTTCGCTCACCAGCTCGTTAGCATCCGGAGGGATTGAATTTCATCACGTGAGAACTGCTTCCTCTTTCGTCTTAATGTTCTCGATCCCGGCGTCGCACCGGCACCGCAAACAGCGGAAGGGTCCTTGTTGGCGATGACAACTCGGGGTCAGAGTTCGTCGCGAGGGGGTCTTCGGCCTTGTTGCCGCGGCGATCTGAGGGCCCGGCAGACAGGTCTTGGCACACTTCGTAGGAGCATTTCCTCTTCTGGAGAGCCTCAGCTCGAACGGCCAGGGAGCGCGCACACACCGTCAGGAGCACGATGAGCGTGCCCAGTAGGAGCGACACCATTGGCCAGAGGACACAGTGCAGCAGGACGCTGGTGTCATGGGAACGGCGCCACAACACGTCGTCTGGCCTGTAAAAAACAGTAAAAGCAGATTCAACAGCTGAATGATTTTTTTTCACTAATTATTTCCAGTTGCTTCTACTTTGCAGTTTTACTACTAAATTAGCAGCAATAAATTACTGCTAATTTATTGCCAGTGGAATTTAACACTTCCTGCAGATATTTCACATTAAAAGACTATTAGGAAAGGAAGGAATTATGCCTTCTGAGCTGCTGAAAGGCTTTTAAACTTTGTTGCACAGATTGTGAAGCCCTTGGAGGCTGAGACTTAAACAGTGATCGAAAAAACAGCAAAGTAGAAACCACCAGAAAAATAAAAGAGTGAATGAAAACAGTAAAAAAAGTTAGCATAGCGTTAGCGGGCCAATACCATGCTCATGTCATGTGGGAATAATTGTAATGACCACTTTCCAACATCTGCTAACACTGCACAAAGCATGTGTTACATTAGTGTGGCTAAGCTAACTGCAATCCAACATCAGCTAATGGGAAAGAAAGTTACCACAGTATTAGTGGGGCTAAGCTACTTGTGATCTAACCTCAGCTAATTAGGCATAAAGCTAACGTAACATTAGTGGAGCAGTGGCTGAGCTGCTGGCAGTGCAATATTAGCTAAGAGGGCAAACTGTTAGCAGGGCTAATAGCAAGTTTGTTAAATGTATTATCTCAAATAATATGCACTGTTAACTCACAAAGATTAATTAGACTTTTATAAAATAACTTTGGCTCTTTGAATTTACATTATTATCCCTCAAACTTGATTTTGGTGCATTGGCTGAGATAACAGCTAGCTTATCTACAGTATGAACTTTTCATTTTGCATTTCTGTGAGGACCGTTGCTAACCGCGGCCCCTCCCTGAGTGGTTCTGTGTCCAATTTAAAGTTTATACAGTACAAGGCAAGGTCGTGTAATACTATTACTAATACTAATACTACAGAGTTGCATTTGGAGGTTTTACAGAAGGTTTTGGGATCTGAAATAACCCCATACATCAAGTGATGATAGATTTTCACCTTATAAAAACCTTTTCGAGTGCTCCAGTTCTTTTTCTCTAAAACACAAAAGAATAGCTTATCTGTCACATCAACGAGCTCCCGCTGGGGCCTCATTTATGAAGCAGAGTTTCCTCATTCTGATCCTGCTGGTGCAGAGATAAAAATAAAACTAGCCAAGGTCACAGGTAAGCACCGTCTGTGAATAATAGGAGGATTAAGCTGACACGCTAAAGGAGATCTCTGTTTTTCTCCGTCTCATCAATTTTCGGGCACAACATAAAAAAACAGGCCGACATAACCTGGATAAAAAAGAAAAGGATAGTTTCTTTAAGACAGATCAGGAGAAGACCTTCAGTTTCAAGAGGTGCAGAGGATATTGTGCATTAATCATATCGGTGTTTGTTTTGGTGCAAGTTTAGGGTCGGGTGCAAACTGCAGTCATTGTAGTTTGTGTTTGATATTTTCTCATACATACAATAGAGTTTATTAGTGGGAGGAGCAGCTGGTTTTGAAGCTATTATCATCATTATTACAGCTGTAAATTCCCATTCCAATTTTCTTTTAATGATACCCTGAATGTTCCTCGAAATAGCAACACAAGAATAATAAACCGTTAGCACTTCACATAATGGTCATGCCAATGGTTTGTTTCTGAGAAATCATGTCTTTTTCTCTGTCAGTTTGATGTGGTAGTTTGCACAAAATACTGTTATTGAGCCTTCAGGTGTATGCTTCAAATGAAGTTACCCCTCCTGCACACCTTCCCTTCCCTCTGCTGTGTCAAGCAATTTGTTGTGACTTTCCAAAGCCGACAATGAAGCCCAAACTTTCTCCTCTAAAATTATCAATAAAACAGATATTTTCAAACACATTTTCGAATGTTTACCTGACCACTTTACTTTACATTTACTTCCTGGCCCGTGGACTCCGAAATGACACCTCAGATTTTACAGATTCAAACATGATGACCGCGCTTCTTTGTGTTTGAGAAAATCTCACTGTAAAAGTAGTTTGTAATCTTCTGCAGCAGCACAAAATGGCTGAGCTAGGAGCTGTGAGATCTGGTTAACTTAAAGTCAAGGGTCACTTCTGTGGGGTCAAAGGTCAGCAGGCAGCAAATTGAGACGTGGAAAAGGTTCTGTCAAAAAGATGCCCGTCTGATGCTGCAGGTGTCGGCGGCGGTAACAGCGATCTGTCACCGCGGCAAATTTCACAACATCACACATCCCCAGTTTCCAATTTATCTGTATCACACCTTGAAATAGACGGCACTGTAAAAGTGTGTGTGTGTGTGTGTGTGTGTGTGTGTGTGTGT
>VMKM01002738.1:0-59174 GCA_008360985.2 Macquaria ambigua | reverse complement strand
TGCTCATGGTGGGAACTGTTGGGTCTCTGTAAATATAAAGAGTCGGTCTAGACCTGCTCTATATTAAAAAGTGCCCTGAGATAATCTTGTTATCATATGGCGCAATATAAATAAAACAGAATTGAACTGAATTGAATTTAATTGACACCTAAATGAAGGGCGCTTCATTCAGCTGTGAGTGTGACTACAGTGGGAGTGGGGAGGGTCCAGTTTGAGAAAGGCCCTTAGTGTTCACTGTCGAGAAGGGGAAGTGTTCATCAATTATCTATCACAAACCTGTGTGGGTGTAGAAATTTTACAAACTAGTGCAGTGCCCATTTGGACGGGCTGATGGCTTGGACCCCAGAAGTGCTGCTTGCAGTGTTCTCGAGAACTGCTCATCCAATCGACTTCACACTCAACACTGCACTCCCTTGGGTCCTCAGCAATACACCTGCCAAGTGTGGAGTCTAGACAGACAGACAGGGATTCCTTTCTTTATAGTTAGATGATCTGCTAAAGCCCCACCTAATGGCCAAATGGCACCAAATGTGTCATGGTCACTCAGACATCATATCTACACATGTCCACCAAATGTGGGTCCAATAGCACTTACCATTTTTTGTAAAATAAGCCCTGCCCACAGCATTTGAGCAGACTTTGAGGGCCAGCTGTAGCAAAACTGTATGGAATATCAAAATTCCAAAAAAGAAACATTTTCCAGCATGGTCCAGAGATGTTCTGTACCAAATTTGGGGACGATTGCTCAAAATTTGACGGAGGAGTAGCGAAAAAACAGATTTGGACAAAATTCAAATGTAAAGTTTGTTGTTAAAGCGCCAAATTCGACACTGCACACCCTCAGGTCATCAGCAATACACCCGCCAAATGTGGAGTCAATTGGATGAGCGGTTGTCGAGATAATACAAGGGCAGACATAGATAGAGAAAGACAGAGATTTCTTCCTTTATAGTTACATATCCTGAGTAAAATGTACAGCATACATAGATGACAAATTATTAGTTTTAACTGGCATTTGTTAAGAAAGAAAGACTCGCCTAAAATATATATATATATTTGTTTGACTTGGTTTTCTTGGATTCTATCAGTTGGCTTAATAGCCAATTACTTGTATCTTTCTTTTAAAATCTTTTTATTGATTTAAAACAGAGAAAGAAAAGAGAGCAACAATACAGAAAACCTATCCCTCTTGTCCCTTCATCCACCCCCACCTAATGTCCATTACCGCCTCATCAAACCCTCGCTCTCACCCCGCGGGCCAAATAAAGAAATATTACATAAGCAAAAAATGTCAAATAGATAAAGATTTGGTTTCTCAGATAACAGGCGGCAGTAGTGGCCATGGTATAATGAACATGGGCCCAAAGGTGGACCAGAAATCAAGGCAAACGTATGTAACAGCACTGTGCCAGACTTGCACAACGTACAGTCTGCATTAACATACTATAGAGTAAGTACGCAGCATACACCCACACAACATATCCACATCTGCCAGTTATATTAGAATTTTAATAATGTCAAGAATGTTGGAATACATTTCATAAATATACCTACGTTACAGAACTTTAAAAGAGTGAATCAACTACAGTTTGTACTGATACACTAACCACATTTTACTTAAACAGGTTCAGATGTTCAGTGCAACATCCAGCAGACATTTGCAGGCTGCTGTCTGTCCGTTTATCTGCCGCTGCTCTGTGTTTCTATAGGACTGGTGTCTCCGCTGTCTCTGTTGCAGCAAGTGTGCGGCCTCGGGTCACGTTATGACACGTGCTGTCCTGCCTCGCCATGAGGACTATGTTTTGACACACACACACACACACAGATATTACAGCTTGTAAAAGGATGTTCAGAAATGGTTAAAAATCCTGTGGTTGTGTATCGCCCTTTGTAAGCACGAAATTTGTCCACAACACCAAAAATCAACCATTCCCCAGACTATATCTTCAGTGTGTGTGACACTGATGTACACATATGCGCACACGCACAAACACATTTAAGGTACGAGTATGAATTTTGACCCTGCTTTTACAGATTACAGCAGTGTTGTACAACCGTTAGTCCTTTCTACACATTCACAAATGTGATTTTCTTTTTTAAATGGAAAGTTTTTTTTCCACAGGTTTACAAATACAGCAACACACTTCTTCACATCTTCTGTACTCATTTGGTGCATTTTATCTGTGATTGTGGGAAACCAGAGAAATATAAAATATATATTACATATATTCTCACAAAAATCAATATGACCTCTCAGTATCTGTAGAAGAGTTTATTTAGTAATACACAGTTATGCAACATGCAACATGTCAATGTGCGTGTCATTTTTGGTCACTTATTTTTTGTGGATAGCCACTAGGTGGCATAACAGACATATACAATGCCATTTAACATACAGTATGTAGCACTAGAACAAAAACCCAAACATAAAAACATATTGTGCAGTTGGTGTAAAAATATGAAACTCTTGAAGACAAACACACAAATAGAAGTTAACACCATAAATAAAGACCACTCAAATGGGAACCTAAATTTAAAAGGGCTAAGTTTAAATTAATTCAACTCTGAAGCATCATACAGTCAGCACTGTTTGGACAATGTGATTAATACACACACGTAAACAGCTTAAACAGACATTACTTACATATTGTTAATGTTTACAGTTATGACTAACAAGCAACAGAAAAAAAATGTAAAGAAGCATTTAGAATAAGTTAAATATATTTTTTCAGTCCTTATGTCATACACACACACACACACACACAGTTGCCCTGTCACAGATGTGCAGTAATATTACAGTATTCACTAGGCTTGATCCATTAACTTTTAATTGCTGGTGCATCTTTCATGGTGATCAAGCATGAAATATGGATTTAGAAACATCCGATGTTTTTTTTTTTTGACATGCAGGTGTTGCTTAAATGCTTAAAGGTCACAAATGGGTTCAGATTTGAAGAGAAAATGGTGAATTCCTGCTGTTTGTAAATGGAAGTACGTTCCTGCAGCGAGTATCCAGAGAGACAAGACTGCACTGACTAAATAGTCATTTAAAAAAATAAAATAAAAATGCATGGATCAATAATGAAAAAGAAATAGTGGGAGCTACTCTGTCAACTATTAATTCATGTTCATACATCCAATTGCAGTTTAACTTTCCTCCATCAGAAGTTTCCAGTTTTAGCAGTTTAAATTTTTTTTTAAATATTTAACTGTTTTCACTGTAATCTACAGTGAAATGTATGTTTCATAAATCACTTTGTTTATGTAAGAAAAATGCCCACCTCATTAGCCTCCGATTAGGGTTTTGCAGAGAATAGGAAAGAGAGTATACAACAGTGAAGAGTGGTCAGCAGGGAAAATCAACACATCAAAATGTTCTCAGAATGAGCGCCCAAGCACATCACAAATCTCCACCACAGTGGCCTGCAGCTAAACAAAACATCTCATAATGCTCCCATCTTCACAAAATTCCAGCAACCAAATACACAACTGGAATTAACACATAAGCACTAAACCAAAGTAGCATACCCAAAGGTTCCTCTAAACAAAAAGGCTCACCAGCCAACCAAGTCATCACAAGACGCACAACACAAGGAAACCAAGCTACAACAGAACTGAACAAAGCATGAGCTGTAGCGCTTATATTACCAAAGCTAGCATGCCAAGCTACCAAGTCGCAGACACTAACAAATGACGGTCAACACTTCAATTCAACTTCCTCACCATTTTTTTTTTTTTTTTTTTAAGTTCCTCACCCGCCAAACCACCACATGCCTAACCATTTCAAGGCAAGTTAGCACTACATGATATCATCAAGACTAGACAAAATGGCACTGGTTTTACACTTTTAGCCAATCTAGGTTTTACAGGACAAACCCACAAGACAATACAACTACATGTGCTGAAACATGTGCAATGGTGAAGTCACAGATAGCCACAATGGAAGCCAACACATCACAACCAACCCGCCCAACAATTCACTACAAACCTTGGTTAGGACATGGAAAAACCAAACCTGTGGTAACAAATGAACAGGATACCCACCCCTATATCTATGCTAACTATAACCATTCAAGCCAACTAGCTCACCCCTAGTGGGGGGTTTTATGCACACGAAACCAGTGGGGTGAAGAAAGCAACCAGAAAACTGGCGACCCTCACAGCCACGGAGGTGCTCCCGAGCTAAGAGCTCTACCCACCTTCGCTGCCACCTAGATTGGATCACCACGAGCCCCCAGGGAGGAACCCGCTGTCAAGCCTATCAGAGGAAAAGGTACTCCTGAACAAACTGATACAAAAATACCCCAGGGAAGGCCCACCACAAAGCCCCAATCAAGTACTAATAGACAAAAGAAAGGGACCAAATACTCATCTCTCACAAACTACCTTTAAGGGAAATAACTGGCACTAACAAAAGTGCCCCGACATTTCCTCTCAAAATGGTGGGTGAATAAATTACTAAACTGTACTAACAGTTGGGTCCAGAAACAACAAACCAGTCTACACTCCTAGACAGACAAACCACATCAGTAGCCACTGCCGCAGGAGGTAGCAACCCATCAACCTAATCCGGGCCAAGTTACAAAACATAAATTATGCCAAAGGTAATTTACTTTAGCCAGTTTAACTTACTACCAAACTACTTGGGATCCCAGACGAGCCACCACTTGTCACAAACTGGCTCAACGCATGTGACAAAGGAGAGGCAAATCAGATCAAAGTGCCAATTAATGATTTTATTAGAAATAAACAGAACTATTTATAAGGAAGGCATGAGGTGTGGAAAGTAAGAGCATTAGTGGTGAGTGAAGAACGTATGTTTGTGCAAGTGGTGCAGGCAGCAAAATGGGAAACCAAACCAAAACCTGGACAGCATGGATCCTAGGGGAGGGAGAGAGAGAGAGAGACAACAACACCAGGCAGATAATATAGCCTTGGTGAAGGCCCACACAGGTGCCACGCAATCACCCCAACGACCCTCTGACTGCAAGCTCCTGCAGGAAGAGAGCAATCAGCTGCAGGCAGAAAGGGGAGGGGTCGTAACAGTATGTATATAACAAAGCAAAACAGACAACACAGTCAGCTGGAGCAAAAGGAAAACATCCCAACAACAATCCGCCAACACACACGACCAAGACACAACACATACACATACATACACTTAAAGCTGCTATAATCAATATTTTCATATTAACAATGGTTCAAATGACTATACGAAAGACGTTGCATAGGTTGGTTATCACCAACTCTGCAGTTCCCCTCAGCTCTATGGAGCGTTTCAACTTCTTTTAACACATTGTTTTTGTTTGCGGACCACAACTTTACTGTTTACCATCTAAGAGAGTTATGTTATACTCTCAACATGTGTCGGGATTAGCCAGCTGTGCGGAGGTGAGAGAGGAGTCAACTGGGAACAACTGTGTTTCCATATTGTCTGAACAGGTGGGCAGGAATGCAGCAGATGTGTCACCTCAAGCACACTCACCTGATCCACGTCTCACCTGTGGGAACTGACAACCGTGTAATTGTATCATTTTGGATGTGAAAAATGATCTCTACTCTATTATTTAATGAGGCTTTGAGGTGTTTCTCCATACGTTTTCCAGCTCTGCACACACAGGTAGCTGCTGGCAGACTCTGCTGCAGGTTGGCTGACTCTTTACTTGCTGTATTTCTATTGAAAGCGTCAAAACAAAACAAAAGAAAACTGCAGCTGCAAGGTCATCTCAGGGTATTTAATGTTTGCCTAATGAGCCTCGCACAGAGAAACCTAAACCTTCATTAAATGTTTAGGGCGTCTGGTCTTCTGGTGTGTGTGTGTGTGTGTGTGGTCTCCAATAACAAGATGAGTGAGAGTGTCTCTAGGCACTTTAGATGTCCTTTTGGCCATTTAGGAAAAACAAAGCAGCAATAGTCAAGCCTAGCTAGATAGAGCTTTATAAGCTCTATCTAGCAGTGGATCACCTTTGGTTTCCAGAATTTACTGAACCTATCCAGGGACACCTGTTGAGAGCGGGTCACATGCGGCAGTTGTCATAGTGACGCCACTGTCAGATACCTGAGTTGGTTGCTGGAAGGGAGCCGAGGCAGAGGAGAGTTAACCTGCTTGGGGGGCAGACTGGGTGAACGGTGCAGAGGAGACAAGGGACAGATACTCTTTATTTTTCATCATGCCGAGAAAAAGTGAGGCAAGTTCAGTGGACGAAGGTGAGTTGAAGATGAGAGGACCGGAGGATTCATTCGTTTTGTAGGTTATAATGATATAAATTGTGTTGGTTATAATGATGTGTGATGCAGCGTGGTTATGTTTTCCTGTATCAAAGCAAATTTGAAAGAAAGTGTACTTTAGGTTATATATGAACTTAAATGATTTGTCTATTTTGTCATTGATTTTCATGACCACTTACTACTGAGAGACTTTATACAACATTATATGCTTTAATGCCAGAGGTGTGGACTTTTGGCCCTTTTCCACAAGCAGGAACTTAACAAAGCGTATCATTGAGTCTGCTTTTGTTTCCACCCGCTGTTGGGCTGAGTTCCTGGAACTAAATTTGAAGCAGCGCCGCTCAAGTGATGATGGTATCTGTATCGAGCAAGACAGTCAATACTTTCACAAGGCGAAGACTGTTCAACCATGCTAGCGGCTCTGTGAGGCTACTGAGGCACAGCGGTGCTTTAAAGGTGCCCTGTGGAGTTTTCTTTTAAACAAACAAAGTTATGTTTATATTCAGTGTTACTCACCAAAACACACTGTGTGTGTCCTGGAGGTCTAACAAACATGTTGAATGCATTTCCTTCTTCATAAAACATTTGCAAAGCCCATTTTAAAGTATTTTGAATCCAACATTGTTATACATGTTTACTTGCTAATATTGGTTTTGTCCATATCCATAAAACTCACCAACTCTCTCTTCTAAAGTCTTTTTCCCCCTTGTTTGTTATTTCTAGCTGTAATCTCTGCTACAGATACATTCCTTGCACTCAATTTGATAATTGTTAATTGTAGGACATAATTATAATTGTTGGCATTGTAGATGGGTGTGCTCATGGTCTGTTGAGCTGGTTTATTTGATTGTGTTGTTTTTTGTGTGTGTTCTTCCTCAGTTGGGATAGAGATAGACGCGGAAATGAGTGACAGTGATGGTGAGTGGATAAAACAGCCATTGAACTGATTTTAAAAGAATTATAGTCTACAGTCTAATCTAATAACCATAAGACCAAATGCTGAATTTTGTGTCTTTTATTTGATCTTAATGTAGACGGTGCCACCCAGAAGAGAACAAACAGGAGGCAGGCCGCTGGAAGAGGAGGTGCAAAGGGAAGAGGCCGGGGGGAAAAAACAGCCACAGAGGACGAAGATGAGGATGATGAGGATGATGATGACGCTCCCAGGAGACGTAGGGGAGCAAACAAGAAGAAGCCTGCCAAGAAACGTGGCGGTGGCAAGGATGATGAGGATGACAGCGAGGAGGACGAGGCTCCCAAGAAGAAGCGAGGAGGAGCAGCCAATAAGAAGAAAGGAGGCAAAGACCAGGACAGTGATGAGGAGGACAGCGATGAGCCGAAAGGAAAAAAGGGAAAGAAGGGAGGAGGAAAGAAAGGAGGGAAGGAGGAGGAGGACAGTAAGGGTAAGAAGGGGGATGCCAAAGGGAAAGACAAGGGGAAAGACAAGGGGAAAGACAAGGGGAAAGACAATGACAAGGACAAGAAGAAGAAGAAGAAAAAGGGCGACAGGTAGGTCAGAGTAGTGCTCATTACACCCCACACTATGAGCATATGAGAACTTATGATTGTGCTATTTTTAAAGCCTTACTATTAGCAAAAATGTGACATTTGTTCATCCTCTGGGCAACATGAATGTATTCAGCAGATTTCATGGCGATCTGCGTTTTAAACCATGAGATATCTTGTTTTGATATATTTTTGTGGAAGTTTTGTCTTAATGGAAAGTTACCAAAATCAGTAAGAGTCATCCTCTGGGGAACATGAATATTCCCAGCAAAATTCATGGAAATCTGGTAAGTAGTTTTCAGTAAACAAAGTTGAAATTCATGATCTGAGGGTGATGATAGTGGAAAGCTCATGGATAGGCCAAAATTAAAAAGGGTTTATAATCTGGGGAGCATGAATATCCACAAAAATTACCATTGCATTTGGGTTTGTAGTTAACAAGAGACGAACAGATCACCCAACATCACCCTCTCCACTGCTAGCAGGCCAAAATATATACAAGTACACTAAAAAGCTTCTCAATTAAGAACAATATTTGCAATTAGCTGCTTTCCTTCCCTGAGTTTCCCAACCCCAACCCCTCAAAATGAAGCAGATCTACTTGCGATCCCTCATCAACGGCTGCACGCCTACAGGTTTGACCAACCAGAGTAATTTTGTAGGCAAGGTAGCTACAAAAATCAGTTGGTCCAGACTGAAATATCTGAAAATAACTATTGGATTGCCATTAAAATTTGGTACAGATATCCCTGGTGCCCAGTGGATGAATCCTAATGACTTTGGTGATCCCTCTCACTTTTCCTCTAGCAATTTCTCCAAAACTTTGGTGTATGACCACATATCTGGAAATTGAATGACATTCCCATCAGCCTCAGCCGTACTTTGTGTTTATTGCTAATTAGAAAATGTTATCGTGCTAAAATGCTAAACTAAGATAGCAAACATGGTAAACATTATACCTGCTAATCATCAGCATATTTGACATTAGCTCAAAGCACCAGAATAATTTTTGGCCTGAAGCAGTAAAACTACCAAGTAATTTACAAGAAAAAAAAAAAAAGATTAAAGTCTCAAAGAAATGTATATTATTTGTGTTACAGAAATGTGTCTTTTTCTGCTTTCCTATCCTGTTAATCATCTCAAGGCTAGTATGATTTATTTTGTGATCCCTTATGGGGGTCCTGATCCCCAGTTAGGGAACCACTGCCTTAAAGGTAGATATTCTAATGGCAGTCTGCCTATTACAGTAGTTATCCAGCATTTGATTTATGAGTTTGATCAGAGAAGCATCTTGCTGTAAAGTGAAGTAAATCTACAGCAGTTCATTGTTGTGAATTTTCACCACCATCTTTATTCATAAAATTCCTCCTCCTAAACTTGTGTTTGTTTCAACACCCTCACTCTTCTTCACCCTTCTCCGTCTCCATCTGCCTTTTCTCCTCCAGTTCATCTGATTCCAACTCAGGCTCTGGTGAGGAGGAGGAGTCCATGTCAGAGGGAGAGATGGGCCGGCTGATGGAGGAGGTGGAGGAGAAGAAGAAACTGATCGCCAACATCAGGAACAAGCCGTGGAGGATGCAGCGGAGGCTCACGCACCTGAAGTAACCTCTTACACCTGTCCGGGTTTCCAGCTTGACATAAAAGTTCTTCACCTCAACCCAGAATCACCATATCTTAATTCTTAGCATTAAAAAAAATCAATCTTGAAAACTTAATCTCACGTCAAAGAGACAATAACAACAAACAACGAACAAATTTCACTTGGTAAATTGGAAATTATACATATTCTGTACAAAAAGTTTTTTTTACATGTGACACAACTTTTTGTCTGAAACTATAAATGTGCACTTCCCCCAAAACTTTGCTAAAGATTTGATTTGAAATCAATACTCATCTGAAAACTTCACATGGAGTTAATAATTGTCTGTTATATTGTCTTCTTTTTGTGGCTCTAGAAGTAAATTAATGTGGATAAACATAAATGTAGCTCATTTTAATGGGCATTTATCTCACATGTGACCGTGTTTCTTCACAGGGAGGCTCAACAATTTGTGGATAAATTTGAAGGAGCTTTGGGCAAAGGAAAAGGCAGGAAGTGGTACGCCTACAAAGTGATGATGACAAAGGTTAGGCACAAAATTCAATATTTTCTCTCCTTTTTGCTTGTGTGTGTTTTCCTTCTGTAATTTTCAATCTATTTTTTTTAATCCCAGAAATGGATCAAGTTCCAGAGGGATTTTGAGAATTTCAGAACAGCCTGTATCCCCTGGGAGAGGAAGATCAAAGAGGTGGAAAGTAGGTTTTGTTTGCAGCACAGCTGAAGTGTTTACCAGCTGAACAGCAACTCAAAGTGGGCAGATGCTGAGTTTAAAGGTGTTCTCAATGTCCTCAGGTCACTTTGGGTCATCTGTGGCGTCTTACTTTATCTTCCTGCGCTGGATGTACGGCATGAACCTGGTCCTCTTTGGTTTCACTTTCGGACTGGTGGTCATCCCCGAGGTGAAACGACGTAGTCCTGTTTCTGAATTAAAAAGCTGTAATAAAATCTGTTCATATAGAACTTTTCAAAAGCAAAGCATTAAAGATATATTTAAAAAAAACATTGGAACTATTTATTATTATTTTATTAGTGTACAGTGAATGTAAGTCAAAATACAAATAAATAAAAATCCAGTAAAATACAACAAACTAAGTAATCAAGTAAAATAAAAAAGACTCAGCCAGCTTTATTTTCATGGGTGGGTTGTTCCAGAGCCTTAAGGCCCTGATTGGCTGATTTTTGTTTTTTTCCCCCAGGTTCTGATGGGCCTTCCCTACGGGTCTATTCCCAGGAAGACTGTACCCAGAGCAGACCAGGACACCGCTCAGGACTACTCTGTCCTCATGGACTTCCAGGTGAGTTGTGATACACGATTCAAGATTCTGGTGAAATAGCTTTTTCTTATGGTGTCATGTGTACAAATATGCCCAACTCTTATTGGTTTTAGTGCATACATTTTCAAATGATACTACAAAAAGTTCAAAAAATAAAGAAAATCACTTCACCTAACTTATAAAATCTGATTTTCATGTCTATAAGAAAATTCATAGGCTAGTAATTAAGCATATACATGTGTAACATAATAGAGAAATCAAAATAAATACTAATTAAATAGTCCACCTTCTTTTCGCTTTCAAGAAAAAGTTAGCAAACTTGAACATATCAAACTAATTTCTTAACTAACTTAACTTACCTTTAACTAACTTAACTTAACTTCTTTTCGCTTTCAAGTAAAAGTTAATCTTAAACACATCAAAATTAAACATCCATTACATTTTTTGAACATCTGTACACCAGAAGATTTTAGCCCTTTGATGAGACTTTGCTGGGACTCTTACTTAATTATTATAGTATGTACAATACAGAAGAAAACTGAACTCTTTTCCCGCTGTTTCCAAATTGCACAGCTCAATCTGTATTCCTCCTGGTTATTTTTGAATCTGTCACAAATGAACACAGACACTAAAGGAAGATGAGTGAGGAAAGGATGAAGGAAAAAAGTAAATACTGACAGCACCTCTTCTTTTCTTAGGGCTACTGCAAATATTCAGTGCTGTTCTATGGATATTACAACAACCAGAGGACCATCGGCTTGCTGAAGTTCAGGCTGCCTCTGTCATACCTCATGGTCGGGATCGGCACCTTCGGCTACAGCCTGATGGTCGTGATCCGCACGTGAGTCTGCAGCCGCATTCAGCTCAAGGGGCTTCATATGTTTGCTTTTCATTCATTTACTGTCAAACAAGCTGCCCAAAAATTCTCAGCCAGGCTGCTTCAACTACCCCTGAGCAAAGTCAGCATCCTAATACTGTCCTGGGAAAATCAGCAAGCTCCAGTTTTGACCATTTCAATTATTTGAGTTGGGGGAAAAAATGCTGTTAGTTTGATTTGATTTCATTTAAGTTTAAAAATGTGACACAGGGATATACCCAGTTGTGTATATGTGAATTTGCTGGTTAGCAATGCAAATATCAAGATTCATTTCGATAATGTACTATAAGGCTGTTTTTTCAGAATGGCCAAGAACGCTGATGTCGGCGGTGGAGACGGAGAGGAAGGAGAGTTCACGTTTGCCTGGAAGATGTTCACCAGCTGGGATTACCTCATAGGCAACTCAGAGACTGCTGACAACAAGTACGCTTCCATCACCACCAGCTTCAAGGTAACCATGGCAACCATTTTACAAGCAACATATATACATATGGTCTGTATTTTTCAGTAGTTCCATTTGAGCTCACTGCTACGCCGCTAATGCAGTCGATGACGGATTCAGTTCTCTACTGACTGTAAATCCTGTCTGCTCCTCTTTTGACAAGAACAGGAGTCCATTGTGGACGAGCAGGAGAACCAGAAAGATGAGAACATTCACCTGCGGCGGTTCCTCAGAGTCCTGGCTAACGTCATGATCATCTGCAGCCTCGGTGGCAGCGGATACCTCATCTACTTTGTGGTGAAAAGGTCGCAGGAGTTCGCCAACAGGGACGACCTCAGCTGGTACGAGAAGAACGAGGTAATGATGGCTAAATGGTTCTAAATGATGTTAATAATGCTGACACTACTACTGCAGTTACTAGTAGCAGCTGCTAAACTACTGCTACTATTACAGATGGTATTGCAGTAATACCATATCACTGTAAACTGTAAAGGTCTCCAAAACAAAAAAGGTTTACAAACAATCATGCAAACAATTCCCCCACACATACAAGTAATAATGATAAAGACTTGATTTGAGAATGCTATGTTATGCAAGTTTCTGTTTTTGTGTTTTGTATGCCACATAATGCTAAATACTACTACTAAAACTTTACATACAAAACATTAAAACATTAACAGGTTACAAATATAATTTGAAATCCAAAAACACTATAAAATTGAACTGAGTCTGGTGTGAATTAAACAAGCCTAATGCAGCAGTGCAGTATCATACATTTGACAAAACAAACACAGTAAGGAAAAGACTTTCCATCAGGATACATTACAGGGCACTCAGTAGAAAAATCTGTAATAATAACAGCGAGAAAATATATAAAAAACTGAAATAGAAAGACAACTATAGACAAATAAAATGGTGTTGTCTGTTGTGATGACATAGTTACATGACGTGAAGAGGTTACTGGTGATTTTGACTGTGTTGGATAGTTGGAGATCATCATGTCTCTGCTGGGTCTGGTGTGTCCTCCTCTGTTTGAGACCATCGCTGAGCTGGAGGACTACCATCCTCGAATCGCCCTCAAGTGGCAGCTCGGACGCATCTTCGCCCTCTTCCTGGGAAACCTCTACACCTTTCTGTTCGCCCTGTTTGACGAGGTTAACACCAAGGTATGGCAGGAGTGTGTGTGTGTGTGTGTGTCCACTCTTTCCAAACAGCTGACCAGCTGGACAGTTTTCTACCTAATGATGGAAATGTTGATTGGTTGGCTGATTGCTCAGTCAGTCAATTAGTCCATCCATACAATACTTTGGTCCAGAGCAAGATACATGTGTTGTATCTCAAAAACGACTGGGCAGATTTAGCTGAAATTTGCTGTAGATGTACATGAACATTAGCCCATGACAAGGTATATTAAAAAGCAGTTTCAGCAAAACTCATGAATGAATCCTCATGTTTTGATGACCCCCCCTGACCTTTCCTCTAGTGCTACCCTTGGACCAAAATGTCAAGTTTGCACACAGGATATCTCATACATTTTAAACAGTTCTAATTTCTATGACCCAAGATCAGAAAGGATCTAAAAGGTTGTAGGAATTAGAACTGTGCCAACCTCAGGTTAAACTTTTCTAGCCCCACTCCTGTATTGCGGGTTGCAATGAACATTTTAGCCACTAGGGTTCTCCAGCGAAACTTTACAGACTTCCTTGTTTGTTTGAGTATTTTACCAGAACTTTCCAACATCCAAGGAGATTCTGCTTCTGAGGGGAATTTTATTAGTATTACCAAAAATACAGTTTCTTAGTCACACATGTTTCATTTTTGCAGAGCCATAAATATTTGATATTTATTTTAGAAAGTGTATGAGTTAAGGCTCTGGTCTGCATTGTATTGTTTTGTGGTTCCATCTGGAACAGTTGTCAGTATGCTGAATAGAAACTTATGTCACTGTCGACTGATTGACTTCTTTGCGGTTCGTAGCTGGAAGAAGAGCAGTCCATTAAGAATGCCTCCATCTGGGCCATGAAGGAGTACTATGCCAACTACACACTAATGGTCAACGACTCTGAAGCCACCCCACCCCCCATGAACCCCGCTGATGTCATCAGAGGACCCTGCTGGGAGACCGCCGTCGGCATAGTAATGAAAATAAAAAACGATTTACTTTTTTATATGACACAGAAACAACACATTTTAGCCACAAGTATTTCTTAATGATTGAGATCATGATATCATTTTCTATTACATCTTTAACTTATCACTTGAATGTTAAGATGAATTGATTTCTCAGGTCTACCTTTTTGATTTGAAGTGAAGTCGCAAATCTTATAGTCTGAAATGGACAATGAGAACAAGAAAGATGGCATGCTGTTAGACAAGCTGGGACGTAAACCCTTATGTCCCCATTTCACTTTCCTGAATTTGTGTTGTTGCAGGAGTTTGTGAAGCTGACAGTGTCGGACATCCAGGTGTCCTACCTGACCATCCTGATTGGTGACTTTGCTAGAGCCGTCATCGTTCGCTTCCTCAACTACTGCTGGTGCTGGGACCTGGAGGCTGGATTTGTAAGTCTGCCAGCTGAAGCGTTTTGTGGTTCAAGTTTAATTTAAACAGTTTACTTCAAGCGTGTCTAAAGGATAGCCCATAGTTCAGTAAGGAGTGAACTTTTTTCCAGCTGTGAACAGCTCCTCATTTCTGTGTACGCAGTTGTCTGTATGCATTGAGACAACAGTGTCCACACTCAGCAATAGGCCTTTTCCACAGTAGTCATTTAGACATGTCACAGTAGGAAAAGCACAGGTGTTATTAATAACATTAACAATGGCTCTGTTCTATTCAAGTGTCCCAGTAAGTCATGATAGTGTGACAGTGTGCCAGCATACCAGGACCCTGAAACTGAAGCAGCTAAATGGAATTCAGCCATCATTAATGTTATTAATTACGCCTATGCTTTTCCTACTGTGACACATCAAAATGTCTTCACTAAAGAAGGCCTATTGACCAATTATTGAGTGTCCATGCTGGTATTATTTAGGAATACATCCATCATTGTTTCATTTAATTACACTGTGAGCATGTACAACTTCAGGGTTCATAGTATATAATACGAAGGTGTAGAATTTCACACACTAACTTCTCAATGCTTAGTTGTTAGTACATTTAAATCAAACTAACCCTTTATGGATTTTATTCGCTGTAGCTGTGTTCACTCTGTCGTAAGACTTAAGAAATCATGGACTAATCAGCACCTGAAGAAACAGAGTAGCACAATAGATCTCTTTCACTTTTTGACTTATTTCAGTAAAAGCACAGGTGTAACTAAAAACTTTAACAATGGTTCAGTCCCATTATGGATCCCAGTAAGACATTCCAGTGAGTGAGCATCCATGATACCTTCATTTAGGTTACACCTGGAACTGGCTCACCTGTTGCACTTTTTCCTAATAACATGTCAAAATGTCTGCTGTGAAAAAGGTCTCTTTTGTAAAATGACAAACCAAACTTTATTTACAAATCTAAGTATTGTTACGCCTGTATATGTTAAACAGTTTGTTCTTTTTTAGCCACGCTAGCAGCTGTTTGTGGTTTTGAGTGAAATGTCTCAACAACTGGATCGTCATAAAATTTTGATACATTTCAGATATTCATGTCCCCCTCAGGATGAATTGTATTAACTGTGGTGATCCTCTGACTTTTCATCTGGCACCATCATCAGGTCAAAGGGTTAGAGTTAGTGGTGCTGCCACAGGTCAAATTTTGAATTTGTCCAACACTTTGGTTTATGACCAAATATTTACAAAACTAATGACATTCCCATCAGCCTCAGCTGTACTTTGTGTTTAGCGCTAATTAGCAAATGTTAGCATGCTTACATACTAAAAGGGGCTGTGTGTAGTTTTCAAAAAGTCGTTGTTTTTGGTGACACCGGTGGCCGTTAACACAATAGCAGTCAGCGTTGTTGCTCGTTCTTGTGCTCACACACAGTAGACGCGAGCGAGCATCCTGGGCATTGGCCAAAACAGTGACATGACATACAGTAGACTGAACCTGATCAACCGGCATCATGTTGATAGATGAGGTGAGTGAAGTTACACTGTTATTATAGTTTGACTAACATTATTTAAAAAAAATCAGCTTGCTAGCTTTCACAATAAAGGCTAGTGACTTTGAACTAATCCATTCTTGTTGCATGATACATTGACTGCATTTATATGACACTTCAGCATTAGCTAACGTTAGCTAGCCAGCTTTATCAATCGCCATTTGTCTAGCTTCCACCGAGAGGCTCAGCAATGTCAGTATAGCTAAATTTGCTGGATGATAACGCTAACGTTCATTATTGACGTGATAGCTGAATCGATGCGCTAATGTTTCATCATAATAGATGAGACTTTTTTACTGTCAACTAACGTTACTGTATTGAAGGGGTCTGGCAGTGGGTTTAGACAATGATAATACTAAACTAACGTCAGTTATGAACAGATGATAGGAGTGGGATGACTAACGTTAGACTGGAGTAAAGAACAGATGTTTTTGGCAACATATCCTATGTATTCATCAATTCGTGCATCATTGTAGTTTACCTTGCTTTATCATTACAGCTTACCATTGAGTATTTCACTGTTACTGTCAGTCAGCATCCTCAAATATGGAAGGCATCACAATAAAACTACCCATTTTATACATGTTAATTTTCTTTCATTTCAGGATTTAAGTTCTGAAGATTATGCAGCTCTACTGGAAGAAAGCAGATGGTGGTCACCTGTCTGCCAGGGGTTTTCATCTGGGACGTCTGGGAACCAGGAACCGGGTGGCAGATTAGAGACAAATACCCTGACCCCTTTAGCAACTATGTTGGCTACAAGGAAACACCATTTAGGTGAAATTAAAAACTGTGGTCATTGTCCCTGCATGTGAGTTCATTACCTCAAAGAAAAACTACATTTTATTTTTTATACAAGCTCATTTATTTTATAGAAGTACACATCAGTGTCTTATTTGTTTTAGTTCTACAATGTCATATATTAATTTGTTTTCTTTTTTACAAGTTTTTCAAACGGTATTTATAATAAACAAACTATGGTACTGTAAACCACACTCTCAGGACTTCTTTCTTTTTTTGCTCCCATTGTTGTCATTGCTCATGTACCTGAGGTCATGTCCTTTATGGAGACAGAGATAGAAAAAGGCAAGAATTAGAACCTACACAACTGACAAGTCAACCAGTAGGTAAATTCATTACATGGGTGTACATCAGCAGAAATGTATAAAGTATAAGCATGGGTGTCATTTTGGCAGGGAAAATAAAATCAGGCTGATGATATCCAATGAAATGAAATGACTTTACAGTGGTATATAATCCAGAGAATAGGAGATTGCGCAAACATGTCTACAGTATTGGAGATAAATGCATCTTGCCATTACAGGGCATGATTTGTAGGCCTGACCTCTCTATGAATCATAATAACATAATAACACAGCGGCTCCTTGTGATATATCAGATAGGATGTTATTTTGATAGAGATAACGTTAGCGAGCAAGAAAGCTAAGGGAGTCTGGATGAATTAACTCTAGACAGTACTTTGCCATGTTAGCTAGCTAGCAGTTTGTCTGCGTTACATGGATGTATTAGAAGGTCTTATACATCCATGCCGCATTAGCAAATAATCTAACGTTAGCTAACATTGCCCAGCTAAAATCACAATATATTTAACATGCTTTTCAGTAATGTTAGCTTACCTGGTCGTTTGTAACGTTGGCTACTGTGAGGAGCTTCTTCTTCTTTTGTTTTTATTTCGGCTGTTGGGGAGCTGAACTCTGACCTGAAGAGAAGTCAGGCACTCGAGAGCGCGCATTACGTCACAAACTTCGACCTGAGTCCTCAACATAGAAATCAGTCCACAGGCTGCTATAGTTACAGTCCGTTCACACATAGGCAATATAAAGTGAATAATACATGTAAAACATTATGAAAAGTAACATACAGTACCTTTAACTAAGATGGTGAACATGGTAAACATGATACCCGCTAAACATTGTCATTGTGAGCATGTTCCCATGCTAGCGTTAGCATTTAGCTCAAAGCACTGCAGCCTAACCTCACAGAACTGCTAGATGGCTGTAGACTCTTATTCTTGTTCCATCATTTTTGAAACTGTAACCAGTGTAACTATGGAGAAATATGTTGTTGATGTGATATTATTCTTTTTGTAGCAACCCAATAACTTACCTGAAATCCAGTTCTCTATCTACTGACCTGGGGACTTATTTAACTATATTATTATATATAAGCATGCTGAATATGTTTAAACTGTGAGTTAAACTTACAGTGAAGCTTTCAGTAAATAGTAAGTAATCATTGTCTCTGTTCGCTTTTAGCCGTCATATGGAGAGTTTGACATCAGTGGTAATGTACTTGGATTGGTCTTCAATCAAGGGATGATATGGTACGAACTTTATTTTTGTACATACACTGCACACGCTCAGCTAGCAGTGTGTTCCTCTGTTTGTGTTTGTGTGTGTGTGTGTGTGTGAGTGTAAGTTTATATGCATGGGTGCGTGTTGCTGCATGTATCCAGTATCACTGAATGGATAGACGATATCAATATCAATGACACTGCCAGTGTTTGGGCTTCAGGTTGCGTTAGAGATGACCATCACCTGTCATATGTTACATGTTGTATTACATTACATCTAATTATGTTACATCGCATTATGCTAGATCATGTGCATCACCGTACTGTGTTACACTGTTTTTATTACACTATTATTTTTAAATCCTATTTTTTACATTATTATTTGCTACGAGTTACATTACACTGCATAATATGTTTTATGTTCCATTTTGTTTTACATTGCAAATGTTCCATAATGTTTACATTATGATACATTATATGTTGTTATGGCTTTCATTTTTTTTATTTTTTATTTTATGTTACATTGTGTCCCATTATCTCAGGGTTTCTCAAACTTTGTTCTGTTTTTAGAGTCCAAAATTCTCATGAGAATGAGAGTTGTGATTTTAATTAATCATGGCATTTTTTTGTATTTTGATTTGAAGAGCTTAATGGGACCCCCAAATGGATTACATACAAGTATTTACATTTATAATATATCAAACAAATATCAGTGTATCAATTGCCAGTCGCTAGTTGGTGTGTGTTGCCCTTCAGTGTTGAAAATGTTTTGCAACCCTTTTGAATTATCATGCCACCCCACAAAAGATCCCAACACTAAAGTTGAGAAATTGTGCATTTCATTGTTTTGTATTATATTTTATCCTCTTTCTCCCCTGTCTTCTTCTTTTCCCAAAAGCTCCTACCTTGGTCCGTAATTTGACCACTGTCATAATAAGTATCGTATTAATAAATATAGGGCTAAACAGCATTTTAAAAGGAAAGCTTTCATATTTAATGATTTGTTAAACTTCACCTGTTCACATTACATGATGTCATGTCCCGGTGTACTTCAGGATGGGTGCATTTTATGCTCCTGGGCTGGTCGGCATCAACGTGCTCCGCCTTCTCAGCTCCATGTACTATCAGTGTTGGGCTGTAATGGCCACCAACGTCCCCCACGAGAGAGTCTTCAAGGCCTCCAAGTCCAACAACTTCTACATGGGTCTGCTGCTCCTCATCCTCTTCCTCAGTCTGTTACCTGTCGTCTACACCATCATGACCCTGCCGCCTTCATTTGATTGTGGGCCCTTCAGGTAACAACACATACAAAACAAAAAACCTCAAACACAACAAATTATTGAGTTATAGGAGCATAGTTAGAAATGAGCATGTGCAAATACAGACACGCGTTGACCACGCTGATGTTTGCAGTGGGAAGGAGAAGATGTTTGATGTGGTCATGGAGACGATTGACCTGGACCTGCCAGCCTTCATGGGGACGCTTTTCAGCTATGCAGCCAACCCAGGCCTCATCATACCAGCTGTACTGCTGATGGTGTGAGTGTAGAGGAGACACAGTGGATCATATGCACAGAGGTGCACCGTCAGGAGAGGCTAACCAGGCAAATGTTTGGGCCCCCCCTCAAAAAAAAAAAATTGGGAAAAGGGGCTCCCTTTTGAGCTTCTAGTCAGTTTTGTCATGTTAACGCCAATCTTATATTTTTAAACGGATGCACATTGCACATTCACATGTACACATCTCTGGACAGCACAAGTTTACACAAGATTACACAAGTTAACTCTTGTTGCTGAGTGTGTGTCTAAAAAGGCTGCAAAACCATGTTTCCTTTGCAGCCACTGAAAAACAACAAGTCCTGTCATTTCCCCTTTACAGACTGGCCATCTACTATCTGAACTCAGTGTCTGAGGCCTACCAAAACTCCAACATGGAGCTGAAGAAGAAGATGCAGATGGTAAGTACAGAATGGAGATAAAAGCAAAGTATACTGTTCAAAACTGTACATATACAGCAGTGGAGTGTTGCCGCAGAACTGCAGACTGCTGAAATGACAATGTGTTCAGTGCTAATTAGCAAATGTTAGCATGTTAAAATGCTAAGCCAAGATGGCTACCATGGTAAACATTTATCTGCTAACCATCAGCATGTTCACATTGTCATTGTGAGCATGTTCGCATGCTGACGTTACCATTTAGCTGAAAGGATCGCTGAGCCTAAGTGCAGCCTCTCTAAACTTCTACTCGTACACAACATGTACAGATCTGCAGCATTTTCCCTATTTTGGGTCAAATACCTCACTAAAGATACTGTTTAAAGTCTGGTGATATTCTATATTTATCTTATTGCCAACTAATCATATGAAAAGACCAAAACCAACAATGAATTGATCCCACTAACAAGTATCACCTGTGTAGCCAAAGCCTGATATATCTTATTCCTCTGTACCACAGAGCTCCATTGTTGTTCAAAAACTATTAAAAACACACTGTTGCACTTGGTGACATGTTCCTTCATTACCATGAACACACAGTTTATTTTGACTCAATCCCACATACACCATCCAGCTGCTGGAAATACTCACTTGAGCACTAAATGTGTATTAATCCGCAACTGAAAATAGTCCCCAACAAATGCATCGTTTACTCCAGTAATGTTTGATAAAAACTACAGTGCCCAGCTGTTTTAGGAAATTACTTTTCTCCTTTTGTTGAAATGCAGCTATGTATTTATGACCAAAGTTTAAGATTTTTGTCTTCATTAGGAACCAGTGGACTCCTCAGTAGTAGTAGTCAAAAAGTAGTTTTGGCTTAGCTTTTTTATGGGATTTGTTGACAGTAAGAAAAATGGTAGAATACCGCCAGCCTTTTCTTTTACACTGTAGTTTATTTTGACTCATTTTGACTGTAAACACTCACTAGCGCAGCAAATGTGTATTAATCCACCACTGAAAATTCACTATTTACACCTGTTTGAGTAACGTTTGCTAAAAACTACAGTGGCCAGCTGTTTAAGAAATTACTTTTCTTCTTTTGTTAAAATGCAATTTGCCTTTTTAAAAATTAAAATTTATATTTGTGACCTATTTTTAGAGATTTATGTCTTCAGTTGGAACAAAAGGGCTTGGTGCTGAGAGCCACAGACAGGGTGGGGAAGTCAGAAAGTAATGAGACTAACACATTGTTGGTTTTGGCACATGGGATTTGTTAACAATAACAAAAATATAGAATATCGCTAGCCTTTTCCTTTAAGCACCTTTTTGACATGTAACATAAATAACAACACATTTAACATAACTGCTTCTTTTTCTGTACACCACCCCTCTCTCTCTGTCTCCCTCTATCTCTGTCTGTCCAGGCTCGGGATGAGGAGAAGAACCGGAGGAACAACACGGACAGCACCAACCAGGTCATGAAAGACCTGGAGGACTTGCTGCCGAACCGATCCCTCATCCCCCCCTCTCCTCCACCTGAGCCTGGTCAGTAAACTCCTGAACAGCTGATCGTCCTATGCAGATATATGAAGTAAAATGTTACTAAATGCCTCCATAATAAATATATTTTCAGTTTTTTGTATTGTAAAGTGTTAAAATGAATACTGAGAAGTATTATCTGTTTATCTATTACTGAGTACTGAGAAAAAATACAATTCCTTCTGGATACCGAACACTGATATGTAATTCATGGGTTGTTGAATGTTATGCATTCATTGAGGTATTAAGGTTGTGAATTCAAAACTAACATGTGACTGGAAATCTAGAGATTCAGGTGATTCTTCACTGTCTCTGTCTAAACAGAAAAGACACCAGAACCAGTAGGTAAGCCAACAAAGACGAAGCCCGGGTCAGCCGGTAAAGGCGTTAACCTGCAGAAAGATGTGGCTCTGGCATCGCCCAACCCCAACACTCGAGGGCCGGTGAGCCGGCCGCCTGGGCCGAGAGGACAAGGACCAATGCCGGGTCCGGGTGCTGGACCGGGCCGAGGTCGTGGAAGAGGGCCCCCTCCAAGATAACAGTATGAGAAAATCGCATTCCTGCAGGCTGTGTTCATCCCTCAGACAAGCTCTGTTCATTTTGCTGGAGACATAAATAGGCACAAAAACAAGGTGTTGAAATTGTGGCAATTCAGTTACAAGGCCCTCATATTTCCTTACTGACATCAACAACAGTTTACCGGATGTCATTTTTGAAAATTACAGCTGTCTAAACTGTAACTTATGGTACTCTTTTGCAACACTGTGCTGTAAAAACAGACAATACAGACAAGTTCAGTTTCAGTATCACAGCACAGTCTCAGTCAGGACTACAGTTTTTTTAGTCACAGCAATACTACTCAGAAATTTCTGACATGCCAGAAATCCAACCGATCGTCCGACAGCCAGATCACTGATCACTAAGGCAAATAATCTAGCGTCATGACCCCCCTCAAACTGCATGTCAAACAACAACCGATGTGGCAGAAATTCTAAAAGTAGTCGGGGACCAATTCCAGGTTAAAATCCGGCTTAATCCCCGCAGTGTCTGCCCATCTTAATGGGACCAAGGTGGACTACAAGTTGGGTCCTTGTGGGCAAAATTAGGACCCAAGTGAGATATCTATTGGTTACCACTTTGTCTTAACTTGAGTTACCATTGGTCATTGTCTCAAATTAATTACACTAGCATTACCGTGGCCATTTAAAATATTAATTTCTGATATTAAACAGTAGGTAACCATAGCAACAGTACTTCTGATAAGATAAGATACAGTAAGACAGAGATGTAATCATCCCAATGGAAATTTTCATGCCCAAGGTTTTCAGTATTAATTGGAGCCTGAAAGTTCATTCGTAATGAAATAATAGCTTGACAACAAAACAACCACCAAGCTTTTCCTGGAGCTTTCAACTACATCTCACAGTCTTTCTCAGCGGATGGAATTTTGTCAGACGTCATATCATGTGACCAAAGTTCCACACTCAGGTCATGTGAGGACTGAGTTACCTCCATGGCAACTCAGCAAACAATTCTGCTGAGGAAGAAAGTGAGATGTGGTTGGCGCGTTAGTTAGTGGACCTTGAGTTAAGATTTTTTTTTTTTTGTTGTCCAGCTTGGTACAAATTGTATACATAATATTTCTAGTAAAATAAAATGTGATATAATATAATAAAGGCAGATGCAAAGTTCAAATGACAACACATGAATGAAAGTGCAGGGTATAAGTTACTATGTTTCACATTACAAGCAAAAAAAAATAGAAACATAAAGTTTGAATATAACAGTGGACGAGCATTCAAACACAGACTCTTCTCCTTGAGACATGGTATAAGCGCAATAGTACAGTAATATTACTCTGAGGTGTTTGGATATAGAAAATGATAGATTTCATCACCTCCACCTTATACATTATTTTCATATATCGAGACATTTGTAGGACCAGAAACAGTAATAGAAACCTACATGTGCATATTGTCATGGATTGCTCAAATGCCAGTCTTTTACTAACCTGTGTGGGACCTAACGGGAATAAGTTGGCTGGGTCACTGACATGTTTGAAAGACGTGCTGTTTGACTCGATGAATAATAGAACACAATTCCAAGAAGAGAACCATTTTCTCATTGAGCTGTGAACTCATCGACCACAGGAAACATGATGACTTTACTGTTCTGATGTGTCCAGATACACTGTTAAAGTAAATAAAAGAGATTGGTTATTCTTAATATACAAAGGGTACGTTAATAATTAATTCATAATAATTAATAATGTCAAGCATATTTTCATGCTGTTATAATGTGAAGATTTTAAAGATAGCCTCACTATCTCATCCATCTACCACTGAGTTTGTTCATGTACTGTAGGTAAACATAGTGTCTGACGACTCAGCTATTGATTTTCAATAACTGAGACATCTGTGCTTTTTTGTTTTCTCTTGCATTTACACTGACTTTGTAATTCATAGTATGATTCTTACTTTGCAATAAAGTCTAAAAATCTTTTAATAACATCTTTGTAGCAGCTCAGTTTATATCAGTGTTTTTAAATTGTATTTTATCCTACTGTATTTAAGTTTTCATTTAGATTATTTTAGATTAGTTATCTGCTTGAGACCACAGAGAGAAGGGACAAACTCAGAGATCAACCAAGTGAAAAAAGATTAGTCGATAAGAAAAAAATGAACAACCCAGTGAATTTGTCCCCAACTGTTTCTAACATTTTTGCTGTTTGTTGGATTTCTTGTATGTGTTTCTGCCACTTTAAAAGAGTACTCCACTGATTTAACATTACACTCCTCTGATATTGTCCTAGTCACAATGGACAGTTGTGAAAAAAGTAGCAAAATTGATGCAGCAGAACCAGAGATATTGTTATTCCACAAATTCTTCTTTCTTGTCAGAACCTCGTGCCTACATTACCCACAATCCAATTCAACTGCCGACAGTTCAGTCAGAGATTCAGGTGTGTTATGCTAGTAGCAGCTAATGTAGCCTCAAGGCGCTAGCCTCAAGCAGAGATGAGGAGAAGGGCTACTGAGGTCTGGTAAGCTCACTTCTTTCTAACTCCACACCTCCAGATTGTTTTCATTTTCAAACTTGTAGTCTTCATCCCCAACCAAAGCCCCCAGGAAGTGCTTTGAAGCCAATTTCACATAGTGGCCAAACTGTGTAATTACAACGTCCGGGTGCACACTTTTTCCCATAGAGTTACATTGTGAAAAAGACATCTGTAAATCAGCGGATAATTTATTTTGAGGTATAACAACAAGTCAGTACAAAAACGTAACTAGCACTTATTTAAATCATTATGTCTTAAAAGTTGTAAAACTCACTAATTGCCAAATTCAGAGTTATAGAGTCACTGTCATTCATGTGAAGGAGCCTGAGACCGAGCGGTTTGGAGGCGGGGTTAAGGGAAATGCTAGTGCGCTTGCTCTATGGGCCAAGAATGCGGAAGCTATGTGGAAGATCCGGGTAATTTTATACCCAGGAAGTCGAATTTTTTTGGCTTCATGTGCCACTGAGCAGCTTTCATAGGAATGAACGGGGCCCCGCCTCCGACGCTGTATCCAGTTCTCTTTATACATCCATGGTGGAAGCTATGCGGAAGATCCGGGTAATTTTATACCCAGAAGTTGAACCTTTTTGGCTTCATGTGCCAATTTATCAGAGTTCGCACAGCTCCCTCTGGAGCCACAAAAGACTTAATACAACTTTTTTCACATATACTGTATGTATAGTAGTACTCCCCAACACCTGTAAACTTTGATGTTTAAAACCAGTTGAGTTTCCCTTGAGCAGTTGGCTATCAGACTGAAAAGAAAAATGTGGAACATCAGGTTCAGTCATGTAATAAGCAAAAAGCAACAATGTGTTGTCTCGGGTGAGTATTTAGGAGCGTTTACTTCACCAGCTCTTTCAAAATGTGAATACAGTCACCTTCATCTTAGCTGTCACTGTTCCCTGCATGTCTGTGTGAATGATAAGTTGTTTGATTAAAGGGTGAAGCGCTTACAAATTTACAATACAAGTCTGTACAGAAGAATCACCCAACCAGTCAGAAGTGCCCGAACCTCTGACTGTCACCTCGCAGGAATGTTGTCTTTGAGAGGTGGCAGACGATTGGCTGATCCTCTGCAGGTAAAAATAAAGCTGCCTTAAAATCTGCACAGAGGTGGGTGGAGACACTGCAGAGTGAGTTAAATACCTGAGATCTACAAACTGGGGTGTGAAGACCGTCTCCAGTAGCACAGGTGAGGTTTTTGGATGTTTAAAAATGAAGGAGAAGAAATATTTAAATCACCTTGAATTCTTAATTTCTTTTTCCTTTCTCCCTCCACAGCGAGGCGTTTTTGTTTCTGGCTTTAACTTTCCAGCCAAGTAAACATGTCCTTCTTCAAGAAATTCTTCGACAATGTCATCCATCACAGAGACCCCAAAGATGACACTGTCACAGTGAGTATCAGATCACCTAGGAACAACTAGTCATGAGGAGAATACACCTGTTGTTGGCTGGTTTTGTTTAACATGTAATGTTACTGCAGTTTTAAGGTTTGCAATTTAAATCAAAAGTTTCATGAGGTGAATCAGTTCCATGGACCGCTAGGCTGGACATTTTGTTTTATTAGGTGCTTCAAGTTGAGTATTTGGATTTGATATGAATCGTATTGTTTTTCAATACATTTACTTACTGACAGCTGTCTGCAGGTCTGTCAGCCCTGACAGCTCTGCTCCATCTCACCTTATCGTCCTCTCCTCCATCTTTCCTGTCACTCTGCCCTGTGACAAAACTGCAATGAATCAAAAATCATCTACAAAACTGAAAATGATCTGGTGGTCTGTAGCAGCCAGAGTTAGTAAAACATCTGTTATTTCTGGCTGTTGCTCTAGGTGAAGGGCAAGCCGAAACCTAAGTATTATGGAACAGTCGCCCCGTATCCGAACTTCAGTGCCAGCGCTGATGCTTCTGTTCTTCAGAGCGCCATTGAAAGTAAAGGTGCGTATGCTCACTCGTGTTATCTTACAAATGACCATATGCTTGTAAGGTTGGGCTGTTCTTAAATGTTTTTGCAGATGGTGTAAGTTGAAGAACTCTGCAACAATTAAAACATGATTAATGTTTCCTCTATGAATGGCAGGAAAAACCTCATTAAAAGCCATTTTGAACTGGATGCAAGTCAAGCTGCTCCTCCGGTTTTCATAATTTTAGAGTTGTTTTAAAGACACAAATCTTCTTTCAAGACTCCACCTTTCTGACCTAGAGGATGTGCTCGAAGTGCTTTAAAGAAAGTAAGGTAAAGTACAACTTGTCCCTCACAGGAGTGGACAAGGATGTGATCATTTCAATCCTGGTGAAGAGAAGCAACGAGCAGAGACAGAAGATCAAAGCCGTTTATGAAGCGAATACTGGGAAGGTGAGCATTTCATTTCTCATGAAGACAGAGTCACGTGTGGTCAAATAATAATAAAAGAGCAACAAGCTGAACTCAAGCCAAAAAAGCCAAAAGTTAAAGTCTGGAAAAATACTGAAACATGAAATGTAAAGCAAACTTCCCTCTGATCTCACTATGTATTTGACCTTTTACAGATTTGCAACACAAATGAGGTCAAATGTTGTGACAGCAACCAGTCATTTAATCAAATCACTGCTTTAGAATTAAAGCTGCTATTGTCTCATATCAGCCCACTGGGTTTGCATTGTATAAGATGTTGACCTGTTTTATTTGAGAGTTCCTTTGTTTTATTCTTCACATAATTTTGCTTAGTTCCACTTAAAGCAAGACTATGTAACTTTTGAAAGAAGAAATAAAAAAATCTTTCTTTTACAAATGAATTCCCAAGTAATAAAATACACCGTAACTCAATAGACTCAGGGGTTTTGCTGCTACAAACTTGCTTTGTCTGGTATGACCAGTATTATGGTGGCTAGTTAGCAAACTTTAAATAGCTAATAGCTGCCGTGTAACTGACATTACTGAGTCAGTTTTCCGACCTTGTGACTCTTCTCTATTTGTCCTACTGTTACACTACATTTTAGCATGTCACAGATGAACATGTCACTGCTTTAAATAAAGATTAAAGAGAAACTGGTCTTATCACAAAAGTAAACAACTAGTAACGACGTACCTCACCAGAAGACACGATTGTTGTTTCATGCTTGTGGTCCCGTTCCACTCCGCTCTCAGTCAGGTCGCCTGATGATGACGTCTTTAAAGAAAGAGAATCTTGGGAACTGAAGGGGAATTTAATCAGCCATTAAACTGTAATTACTACTTGTGAACACAGTGGTCACTGTTCAGCAGAAGTTATATAGTCTTGCTTTAAAGCCGCTATGTGTAGAATTTGAACATTTCCCACTTAGGCACGCCCTAGTGGTACTATCAAAAAAGGCACTGTGGCAGATGTTTTAATTGTCACCCCACCCCCCCAAAACCCCCCCTCCCATAAAAAACACAACACACACACATAATGGCTTTAATTTTCTGCAGCAGTCTTAGTCCGTTTTGAAATGTCATGATTAGAATGAACAGTAGTACCTTCATGCCTTCATGTGACTGCTCCCTGTGTCTTGCAGAAGCTGGATAAAGCTCTGAAGTCGGCTCTCAGGTCAGATTTAGAGGATGTCTCTCTGGCTCTGCTCATGGCACCCGCTCAATATGATGCCTACCTGCTCAGGAAGGCCACAAAGGTAAATATCAGCAGTTTCTGTAGCAACTATCTGAGGACGACTGTTTTAGATTTCGTCACTCCTAGCATTTGCTCTATTCCAACAGGGTCTGGGCACAAATGAAAAAGTCTTGGTTGAGATTCTGGCAACAAGATCAAACCAAGAGATTCGAGAGATCAAGAGGGTCTTCAAAGAAGGTTTGGCCTGATTCAGTGCAGACACTCTGCAGACACTCTGCAGACTGTTACTTGATGGTGTACATGCTGAGTTCCTGAAAGGTTTTCACATAACATCTTAGTGTCTCCAGTGCACGCAGCAGTAGAATAACACTGAATTCCTACACAGTGCAGCACTGTAATCACCCAGTCATGAGGATTTTGGGTGTCTAAACAGCAGCTATAACCACTGCAATCATACTTTGTTTCATTATGTTACTGCAAAGTCTGTTATCTTTGTGCTGAAATTCCCTTTGTCCCTCAGAGTACAAAACAGAGCTGGAGGACGTTATTAGGGATGAGACCAGCGGTGACTTCACCACGGCGCTCCTGGCCATGTTGAAAGCTACCAAAGATGAGAGCACTGAAGTCGACGTGGCTCTGGCCCAAAAGGACGCAACGGTAAAATCAGGAAGATCAACCTCTAAAGGATAAGGCTGGTGTTATTCTACTATTTTTCTTCAACAAATCCCATGAAAAAAACATAGCCAAAACTACTTTTTGACTTCCCTACTGAGAGAGCCCCAAGCCCACTGGTCCCTAATGAAGACAGTACAAATTGCATTTTAACAAAAGAAGAAAAGTCTTAGAAAACGTTAATCAAACAGGAGTAAACAATGCATTTGTTGGGGACTATTTTTAGTGGCGGATTAATACACATTTGCTGCGCTAGTGAGTATTTACAGCAGCAGGACGGTATGTGTGGGATTGAGTCAAAATAAACTACAGTGTGTGTGTGTGTGTGTGTGTGTGTGTGTGTGTGTGTGTGTGTGTGTGTGTTTTCATGGTGTTACCCAGTGCAACAGTGTGGCTCATTGATGTGTTTTTAATAGTTTATGGACAACAGTGGAGTTCTATGGCACAGAGGAGTAAGATACATCAGGCTTTGGAAACAAAGGCAATACTTGTTAGTGGGATCAATTGTTGACAATAAGAAAAATATAGAATATCACCAGACTTATCCTTTAATGTAAAAGTCTTGAAGAGAACAATATTAACTGGTAATGGCGTGTTACTGTTTTGTACCTGTAGACTCTGTTTGAGGCAGGCGAGAAAATCAAAGGAATCAATGTTTCTACCTTCATCGACATCCTGACCACGCGGAGTGGGCCGCAGCTCTCTAAGAGTGAGTGCTGTGTGGATGCTTCAGCTGTTAGGTTTGACTCATCAGAGGCTGAAACAGCCAAAACCTTCCTTTCAAAGTGAACACACACACCTGGACAAACAGGTGGAACCACACTCTTGCAAGTAACAGGTGGAACACACCCAGCAGTCTAGAAACAATAGAGAGCAAGTCGGCCTGATTTTTCAAACAAGTCTTAGTTAAACTATATCTTTATCATCCATGGACTCTTTGGTTTACTCATTTTAAGGAAAATTAAGTTGTACCCTGGATGAGGTAATAGATTTCTTGAAGGTTTATTTAAGCACACATACTCTTTCAACATGGCGATGCTTCATTTACAAGAACATTTCCTTGTGCTGCATACTTTACATGACAAGTGAAAGAAAGCAAAAATAACTGAATGAATGAATGAAATGTCTAAAAACAAGCTCCAGCTTATGCTTCATGTCTGGAGCGAATTCTGGAAGTTCATTTCTAAAGATCCTTTCAAACTAAACACAATTTTTTTAAATTCCATAAATGTTTGGGGTATATGCAATGATCTCATACCTTGAATAACTTTTTGGAGAGACGTCTGCTTTCTGTCTGACAAGTAGCCCATTTACCCATAACTACCTGTTGTTTGTCTGTTTCCCTGTTAGCATTCCAGCAATATGCCTCCGTCAGTGACCTCACATTACCTAAAGCCCTGGAGATGGAGCTGAGAGGAGACATTGAACACTGTCTCATTGACATTGGTAAGGAGGGTTTCATCATTTATTTCCTGATTTAATCAGATTTGGTTTCACTTTTCATGAATCAGGAGTGGACTGTTGAGTTTTGCAGTACATGCAGAACAAATTTTAAAGGCTCAGAAATTTCTCAATCGGCTTCTTACTGTAAGCAATGGATGTCCTACAGGAACACAAAATGTTCTGCCACAGAACAGTTTTGGTTATTTCACGAGAGATTTCTATATTTGTGCTTTTATTTTGTCTGTGCTTCTCTCACTTGTTTTGAAGTGGGAGAGGGTGGATAAGGGTGATCTCTGTGCACCAATCAGGATTCAGCAATAAATTATTGTTGTGGGTTGTTTGCTTATGTTGCTAAACCCCTGTCAATCAAATCTGATCAAACCACACCCATACAGTCTTGATGAAGCAGGTTAGCTGAGATTTTTAGTGTTAATCTCTTAATAAATAATAACTAAAGATGTTTTTTTTCCCAAACATTAACTTTGATTGTTGCACATTCAGTAACGAATATTCAATATTATACAGGAATACAAAAAAAAAAAAAAACATGTTTTCATGAGCTTTAAAGCACTTATTTTGTCATAAGGCATCTTTGAACCGGAGGAACTTTTTCATAGTTCTAAGAACAGTTGGAGAACCGCTCCCCTTTTTATTGTGTTCGCACTGCAAGAACTGGAAATTATTCTAGTTCTTAAAACGCCGTTTTGTGGTGCTTTTTTTAGCTCCTACTTCAGAGTAGGTACTCTCCCAGCACAAGAGGAACCTGAGTGACATAAGTCTACGGTGATTGGTCAAACACAGCTTGTAACAGTAGCTTTAAAAAATGGACCAAACCCTGGACAAATGGACTGACAGTGAAGACCAGATTTTATTGAGCGTATGTGCGACGGGGGAAATACAACATGATTTTGACTCGTCAAAGCAAAATATAAAGTTTTGTGTGTGACATTGAGCAACCGCCAGCCGGCTTGCATCACTTCAGCATTCCTATTGGCAGTGCAAATAGAAAAGAAAGCCCATGAGGGTATGTGGTTCTTGGGGGAGCTCCCCAGTGGGCAGTTCCTCTCAGGGAGTCCCCAGAACTGTTTGGTCTGAACGAGACATTTTACATATTATTTGTCAGATGGATGGGCTGATTGACTGATGGACATTGTCATGCTTAAGAACCACTGCTACCTGCACAAAAGGGTTTAACAAAAGGCTTGAACTCTCCAAAACATACATTAACATAATTTTACTATTAAGTCTCAGTCATGCAACATATGGTACTATCCAGAAAGAAAACACTGGAAGTAGAACCAAAATAAACAATAGGACACACATTTAAAAATAGAATTTCCCACTGAACAAGTGCAAGTGAAGAGAAGTGCATGAAACAACAGATTTGAACACTGGATAGACCCAATCCCAATGATACTATCTGCACATTCGAGTCTCCAGCATGTGCCACAAGAGCATCATGACCTCACACACCATGAGATCAGGGAGCGCCTAAAACCTTGTATGGACTACTGTAGCCTGAACAGAAAACTTCACAAGATGAACTATAAGACAGAAGTAAATCAAGAAACATTGTGCGCTGTCAGATACAGCAGCATCTGGTCGGTGCATATTTTCAGCGATAGTGTTTTTGTGTGTCTTGCTATTAGTGAAATGTGCTTGGAACACTCCGGCTTTGTTTGCTGAGAAACTCCAACTGGCTATGAAGGTGTGTATGAATATCTCCTCTCTCTCACCATATATCAGAGTGCATATGTGCATGTGTTTGTGTGTGTGTGTGTGTATGACCCACACACATTCCCTGCTAAGTGAAGTTTGCATTTTCAGTTTTGCTTATGTAACTTGACTAAAACATAATCTTTACCTACAACAACTGTTTTGATTGCTTATAATCTCAACAAACAATTTAATTGAAATGTAACCTTTAAATAGTAGTTTTTGGTTAAATTATCTTTAAATTGTCGTATTTATGTCTTTCTTTCAAATGCCTGCTTGGGAAATTGGAAATAGTGCAAATCAATTGAAAAGTCTGCCATAATATGCACATGCAAATGTTATGTGGAACCTCTGGAAAACACTGCTTAACTGTAGTGATTGGTTATGCAACCAACACAGATGTAGCATGTAGAAATGGTACATAACTTTACCCGCTATCATAAAAACTGAATGAGAACATTTAACTAAACACAGTGTGTAAACCTGCAGAGCGAGGCAATCTGAGTGCTCTCTACCTGCTCAGTGACCGAGCCTCTGCTCCGTTCTCACAGGGCCTCGGCACATGTGAGAAGACACTGATCAGGGTGCTGGTGAGCCGCTCTGAGGTCGACCTGAAGAAGATCATAGAGGAATACAGGGCCATGTTTGGCATTAGCCTACAGGAGGACATAGTGGTAAAATGACATACCTATGAAGTATTCAAGTTTTCCTGAATGGCTGCCTTTATGTTCTGTTTTCCACTCACTTGGTAAAGACACAAATGAGAATATTGTATCAGTATTTGAGCTGACCACATCTTTGCCTCTGTTTCACAGAAAGACACTAAGGGACATTTTCGGGATGTCCTGATTGGACTGTGTGGACCTAACTGACTTCACTGAAAACCAAGGCCACCTTGTTCACCGGATGCCACTGAAAGCTCATATCTTTCAAAATGCTTATGAATAACGTGACCAATCTATCTTATTGTGTTGATGTTATCCCACCAACAGTAACAACTGTCTCATACCCTTTCTTTCTGTCGTTTGGTGATTCTCTTTTTGCTTTCTTGTGTTGTTTTTCTTTTTTACAATTAATCCACCCGCAGGCTACGTCTGTCCATTTGTTTATTGAGGTGTAATTTACAACGTGGTTTATTATGATAAGTTTGAAAAAGATGTGAGAGAGGAGGAAGATGGAGCAGGAGAAGAGAGGAACTAGAAAGTTTGGATAGAAAATCTCTCATTTGAAATAAATGCTACAACATATCCCATGACTCTTTGACATAGAACCACTGGCAAAGCCTTGTGGGAGCTGTAGTTGTTGAATGTTAACCAAATAAAAAATAAAAATAAATGGCCTGTTTTTTTGTTTAACAGGAGGTGTTCAAATGATACTGTCCAATACAGTAGTAGATACTTTGGAAGCCCATGTCCATCAGAAAAAGAAAAAAATATATATTTGAAACGTTTGGAATGATACAAATTAAAATACTTGAGGTAAGTCAGCGTTGTGAGATACTAAGTCAAAATTTTTTAGTCTGAATTATGAGATAGTGAGTTCCATTCCCATTCCCAATCCCATGAGTGAAAAGTTAAGTCATAACCATGAATAGCATGCAATGTCATATACTGTAAGTCAAAATCATGAAATATTAAGTCAAATTTGATTGGATTTTTTTTTACTATGAGATACTGAATCATAATGTTGAGATAACAAGTGAATATTTTGATATTTCAAGTCAAATCATGACTAAGTATCTTGAAATTTGGATTTAGTGTCTAATTATGTTATTCCAAATATGTCATCTATTTTTAGCTGGCAGAAACCGGCTTCCATAGAATAACATATAACCCATTTGGCTAAGATTAGAATATTGACAGGAAACCCAGAGAAAATGGTTCGTCATGCCTTTTTTAAAACCCTTAAAATACATTGAGCAATGGTAGCTAGTATAACGGAATTCAGCCTGGAAGTGGCTCAGCTTTCTAAAGCCTGTCATAAAATTGAAATGATAAAGTAAAACACAAGTCTACTTAGAACATAATTTGATTGAATACATGTAGGTTAGCTACTTTTTAAAATCTCTTTATTGTAGAAATGTAGAAATCGTCACTTACAACATATGACATTAGGACAAAAAACGGAAAACATTTAGGCATCATAATGAAATAGGGATAACACAACAGGCACAATGCCACTCTGGATACATTCAACATGGCAACAGGACATATGGTAAATGTAATAAAATAAAGAAAATAAAAAAATAAAAATAAAAGGGAAAAAATGTATGTATATATATATGTAAAATGTATTGTAGCATGGCTGTATGAATACATTTTTGATTGTCTATAATTTGGATAGACTCAAAGTACTTCCTAAATTCAATCCTGCAAGGTTCAAACAATGGCGAGACCTCGAGAATTCGGCTCTGTGGACGTGAAAAGGTTAGCTACTTATTTGTCCCGTTACTTACTTTCCACCATCGTCGTCTTCGTCATCTTCGGCGCAGAACCCTGAACTGCGCAGTGGCAACGCTCACGAATACACGCACGTGACGTGGAACGTTTACCGTGTCCGGAAGTGCTGTGGCTTTTTGGCCAGCTTGGATGTTTTGTCCTTTCTTTACGGACTCAAGCTGTTATTGTGGTCAACTCAACCTAAAAATGGTTAATTATCTTGCTCTAACTAGGCAACCACATGTATTTGTTTGACGTAAACCGTACACAGAGGACGTGTCGCAGCTAGAAACTAAATAGAATCTAACTTAACTGGCATGCCAGATGGCTAGCTAGCTAGCAAGCTAGCTAACTGGCTAGGAAGGCTGCCAGCGGACTGTAGTTTATGCCGGTGTACAGTTTATTGACAAATTTAGTTACGTTTAAACGGAAGAATGAATAAGAGCCAGAAGAAGTCTGGTCATATTCTTCACCGGTAAATGGGCTGCGGTTTAATTTCACTATTCAGGTAACAGTGATGTTAAGGGTACTGGGGACATAAAAACTGCAACTGGACTTAAACTGGTCGAGTTTGAAAATGGAAGAGAAATACAGCAGCAACGTACTCTCAGGGGGAAAACTGGGCATGGTCGAAGTGCCCAATTCTAGGTATGTGTCCGTTATTAATCTTACATTAATCTCATCTAACTTGTGTGAGTTATTGCCTGTATCTTCCCATCACAATTACCTAGTGCCCAAGGTGACGTCTATATGGTGCTTGTTGTGTTCAAACTCCAAATGTATTAAATTTACAATCAGAAAAAAAGCAAATCCTCACATTTTTTATCACACACTTTTGCTTGATAAATAACTTTAATGATCAATGGATTATCAAAATTGTTAATAATTAGTTTTCTGTTGACTAATTGATGGCTGATTGTTTCAGCTGATTGTACAGCTCAATGGGTGTGCAAAACATTTAATAGAACGTACTAATGTATTTTTCTTTGTCCTTTTCTTCTTCAGGTTAACCAGATACATAGTTTTACTGGTTGTCACCAAGGTCCTCAAGGCTCTTGGGATCTTTGAATCTTACGATATCCTAAAAGTTGTTCACATTGTCCAGTTCATTTTCATACTAAAATTAGGGTAAGTACTCCTACGCTTATTTCATCCATTTTAAGTGCTCTTGGTATTATGTATTGTTATTACTTTGCATTTTTTGGATTTATGGATGGTGTCAACATGCTGACAGTGATTCTCTCCTTTTTCAGGAGTGCTGTTATTCTGCTTTTCTTTCAAAAGCCTTTCTCCTCTGGCAAAGTCATTTCAAAAAGACAGGTTTGTCAGATTTCTTCCCTTTCAATTTGTGCGTGATTCAGCTCTTGTTTTTCCATGTTTTTCTCTGTGGCTCATAACTTCATCTGCCATTTCTTCTTCATTCGACATAAGTAGTAGAGACACATAGCTGTAAATGTTTGTGAAATCTTTTACCCAGCTGTGAATGTTGTTCTGTTGTCTGTAGTGTTTTAAGAATTGTTAAGGCTGAGTTTTATAAAAGTAAAAGATCATTTTTTTCATGAGAGATGTATCAATGCCACTGTAAAGCCACTGTGTCAACCTGCCATAATAATAATGTTTTCTTTTTAAATCTGTTTTCTTTGTAGTGGATAAAGTTACTAAAGCATGCTGTTTTCAGCTGTGTCATATCGCTCCTGGGCTTCTTCGGTCTAACCCTCTGTGGACCTCTAAGGTGAAATGTCACCATAAATGTGTGTTAAGAGTGTGTTTTCATAGCAGTTAAAGGCAACAATACTGTATGTAAGTGTGCATGTGGTTTTAACTCTGTGTTTATGTCTGTGTGTGCTAATGCAGACTCTGTTGTGTTCTCGTGTCTTTTACAGGACATTGTTGCTTTTTGAGCACAGTGATGTGGTGGTCATTGCTCTCCTCAGTGTCCTGTTCACAAGCTCAGGCGGGGGGCCGTCCAAGGTGGGTATTGTAGTGTCAGCTCTGTCGTGGTTTCGTTTAAAGGAACACTACACCCAAAAACACTATAACACTGATGTTTGGACCTATTGGTTGCAGCTCACTCCACTAAAATGTACTCCGTTTGAACATTTGATCTGTGATGCTCAAAGTCCCCAAAGATTACATTTGTAAACCCACCAAACGTGTCTGTTTTCATTTTTACAATTACCTATAGACTTTGTTGTGACAAACTTTGCTAATAGCTTTTTGATCAAATGACACCCACCAGCCAACCGTTTTTATGCAAATGACCAGTTTCATACAACTTATTTTTATTGTTTTGTCTAGCAATAATAACATTGTACTCATCTGGGAATGCAGTGACATTGCTTAAAAGAAGTCTAACTGCCAAAGTTATTTGGAAGAGAAAACAAAAGCGAACTGTAAAAATATTACCCAAACCCTGTCGTAAACATTCACATTACTGACATTTAAGGCGCACTCACTTTCAGTTTTAGCTCCAAATAAAATGGTTTAGATAATCTGGATAAACTATTGGCTTGTTGACAACCTGTCTGAAAGTCTGACGGCGAGTGTTTCCTGCCTCGGCGGACTTCGCTGTAGCAATGCCGCTCGTGTTTCCAGATCTCAGCAATTACTTTGGCGAGTTCAAAATGATCATAGCTAATAGAAACAATGGCCCAAACAAAAATAAGACTGATATTGTAATTAACTGGAATTACCCTTTTAATTCTTCATCAAGTAGAACAGAATTCATATTGTCAGAGAGCATTTTGTTACCTCGTGGTCCTGCAATGGTCAGCAGGAAGCAAAGACTCTTAATGTTGTTAAGAATGGAACTGAAATTATAACAAGAAAGAGGAGGCGACAATCTGCTGAATTTTGTGCCTGACACAAGGTCATATTGACCCTGCTTGAAATGAAACAACTGTGTTGGACTCTGTATGCTGCCTCTGATTAGTAGATCATGTGGTAGAAGTATGTAATTTTGGTTTGTCTGTGACTTTGTGCAGACCAGAGGCGCTGCTTTCTTTATCATCGCTGTGATCTGCCTCCTTCTCTTTGACAACGACGATCTCATGGCAAAGATGGCGGAGCACCGTATCCTTTAGTCCTCATGAAGGGCAGCGGTTAACAGCTGTTTTTATTGTTATTGACCTGATCGGTTTGTGTTGTTCATTATCATGTTCGTATTGTGTTTGCCTTGACTCGTCTTCTAACCAGCTGAGGGACATCATGACAGTGCACTCACTCATTTCCTCTACACTGCCATTGCATTTTTAGGGGTTGCAGATCACAAAGTAAGCAAAGCCTGTGTCACACATGACATTTTAGGTTTAGTGCTGTCTCCAGAAGCATAGTAAATGATTGGTTTTGCTTTCTAAATGAATTTCCTCGCTCTGTGTTCTCGTTCTTCCCGTCAGGGTGGCGTTGTGCTGCTGGTGGTCTCCCTGTGCCTGAAGGTGGGCTTCCACACGGCCTCCAGAAAACTATCAGTGGAAATCGGTGGTGCAAAACGCCTCTATGCCCTTGACAACCTGGTTTCTGCGATGGTGCTGCTGCCCTGGGTCATAGTGCTCTCAGCGACCACAGAAGTAAGTGTGAGAAATCTTACATGTAGCCTGTTTTGTCCTTTTGGAGGACTGGGTGGCATCACCAAGCTCACAAAGGTCTGGGGAACACCACCAAGACATGATGAGCTGTTTTTATTCTTTTGTTTTCAAAGCCTGAGACTGTGAGCCTCCCCTCAGACAAAGCTTGGAAAAAGGCGCAGAGGTGCTGTTTCAAGAAGTGCCAAGTCGGGAATGGCTGCCTCAGTCTTTTCATTCTAATTTTCCCCCCGTTAGGACAATACTAGTCACTCTGATGCTCTGTCCAACACTTTGATCCACAACAAGATATCTACTGGCCAGATTGCCATGAAGTTAGGTGCTGATATTTGTAACCCCCAGAGGATGATTCCTAATGATTTTAGTGACTTCCTGATCTTTCCTGTAATACCATCTTCTGGTTAAATGACACAGGACACGTAAAACTGCGATCGTATCAGATTTCTTTATAATTTGCTGTGGATATTCATGGTCACCAGAGGATGAATTCTCATGATTTATGTGACACTGTGATGTTTCGTCCAGTGTCACTGTTCCCTTTTTCCATAAGAAATATCAAAATAACACCGAGAGATTGGTCATCAAATTTTCGGAGCATATTTATGCTCCCCAGAGAATGAACCACCACACTCTGTGAGCTTCTGATGAGGTGATAAGCCCTTTTGATTAGGTTGTCAGGAGGTTTCACCTCTGTGACGTTAGCGTTTGTGGGGTTCTCTTACTGCATTACATTTTATTGTTGCTGTAGTTCACCACCTCATTCAAACATAAGATTTCTTAAATTGCTTGGACTGTACTGTATATATGATCATATAAACAAGATGCACATATAGGTATCTTCTTTAGCTCCATGTCACCATACTGTGAATTAATTTAAACCATGTCTGTTTAGGCACAGATGAGTTAAAAAAACGTCAATTTATTTCACTCAGATCATTTATTTGACACTTTTTCACTCAACACCAGAGTAAAGTAGAATCCTGGTCATCCCTCATCCTACCGTTCGGGATGATAATCTTCTCCGTAATGATCCTGGAGTTCTACGTCGAGGCCATCTGCAACACAAAGATGGAGATGCCGAGGTGCGCCCGCTACGGCACCATCGCCCTCTTCCTCAGCGCCGTGCTGCTGGCCAACTTCTGGACTCACCCGCTGACCGACCAGCTGCGCTCCATGAGCAAACCGCCCCAGCAGGACAGCACGGAGCACGTGCTCTCTGGAGGAGTGGTAGTCAGCACCATCTTCTTCATCATGTGTAAGTAACAGCTGCGGGAACATACCAGCTGCCACTGCCAGTCAAAAAAAATCAAAGACAACTAATGGTATGGTTAAACGCGATAAGACGAATGAATTGGACAGATCATAATGTTTACTCACAGAAAAGGGGTCTAAAATTCGATGCAGAACAGGAACAGCAAGGAATGATGAGGTCATCTAATAAAAAAAGACAAATACACAGATACAATTCGTTACACTGGGATACCCTCCAAGTTTTGCGTCAACATTTCATACATCGACCTTGATTTCTCCTCACTTTCTCTCCTCTCTACAGCGTCCAGTATTCTCTCGTCTCCGTCAAAGAAAGGTCAGAAGGGCACCTTGGTGGGTTACTCGCCCGAAGGGACCCCTCTGTACAACTTCATGGGCGACGCCCTGCAACACACATCGCAGTCCCTCCCACGGTTCATTAAAGATTCCCTGAAGCAGATCCTTGAGGAATATGACTCCAGACAGATCTTCTACTTCCTGTGTCTCAACCTGGTACGTACATTGTCGGGAAGGGAAAACTCACAACTGACCTTCAGGTGAAAGATCAAGGATATAATTGGGGGTGGGGTGGGGGCAATTTACTGAAACAATTCAAAACTGGCAGCACCGCAAAAAAAAAAAAGTTTTGCCAAGGAATTAATGGATTAAAATAGCTGATTTCAAAATAAGAGCTTAACAAAAATTACAGAAAGCACTAGACATACAGTATAATTAGAGTTACAATAGAGTATACAGGAAAAATGACATGACAAAAATAGTACTTTAAGAAACTACAATTCTGAGTTTATAAAGTTTATTAATATCAACTGTTCAATAGGGATTGACCATCAGTTATTACAGGGATATTCCCCACAGACTGCTCTTGCTCTCCTACAACATCTGAGCGACCGTTGTGTTGGAAAAGGATTTTTCCAACTCAAAGAAACGTTGCAGCCAGGGCTGTAGCTACCACTGAAGAGATGTCCTCACTGTCATTTCTAGGAGTTTACAGGGTTTAATGACTCGAAGAGGACTTTACATTTTACAGTTACACACAAGTTACACATGATGGACTTTTAAAAGATTATTTTTTTTTGACTCTACATATTTAAATTTGCCATTTCTGACAAAAATATTATAAGATTTCAGTAAAGTAAAGACCTTTGGGAGTGCAGAGGCAGCTTTGAGACATAAAGACGTCAAATTATAAAAATATATAATTTGAGAAATTAGATAATTAAATATTTCAAATTTATTTTCAGATTAGTTTTGAGAAAGTATTTGTGACTCAGACTTTTTCCGACTAGTGTAAATGGTGTGTAGAGTTGGGTTTGACTTCACATCCTCTGTTGTCATTTTGAGTTCATGTAAGGTTTGTTGCTCTGCGTGTTTCAGGCTTTCACCTTTGTGGAGCTGTTTTACGGCGTTTGGACTAACAGTCTGGGACTGATCTCCGACGGTTTCCACATGCTGTTTGACTGCTCGGCTTTAGTGCTTGGCTTGTTTGCTGCCCTCATGACCCGCTGGAAAGCCACCAGGATCTTCTCCTATGGGTAAAGTCCATAAAGAGCACGTGAAAAGGCTTTGGTGGGAGAAACAGAATAATTGAAAGCATTTATAAATGAACTCTTGTTTTTTTTTTTTGCAGGTATGGCCGTGTTGAAATACTTTCTGGATTCATCAATGGCCTGTTCCTGATGGTCATCGCTTTCTTTGTCTTTGTTGAGTCAGTCACTCGTGTGTTGGATCCTCCTAACATAAACACAGACATGCTGACTGTGAGTAAACTGCATCTGCCACTCAATGTAAAGGCTTGTGACTCCTCCTGACATGTCCTGACCATTTTTTTTGCCTTTTGTCATTTAATATTAAGTATCTGCTAACAGAATCCTCCCCAGATATTTATATTTTCCTGCATAACACAACTGCACCATCACACACTTCAAGTATTATTTAATTGTAGTATTTGCTATTATTTTCAATGTCAAAGTACTAGTACTTGCCTGCTTGTCAAAACAGTTGTATAATGTTTTATGCGGCTCTAGAGGGTCTTTGTCCAGTCATAGAAAAAAACATTAGTAATGTCATCAGGGTTATCTTGACTTGGGTTTGCAAATGTGGAATAGGAAGCCTGTGCTACAAACTGGGTGTGGAGTTTGAAAGACATGGGCTTTTACCAGACAGGGAGGGTCTAATGAAAAGACAGTTGCATTATGGGAACTGTAAAAGTCAGGATATCTTGGCCTCTGCTACATCGATTTCGAATGTTCTTTTTATAATCTCTCTCTCACAAGCCCCCCAGTATAATGGCTGTGCTGCAATTAATCACTGGAGAGAAGCCCCTTAAGAATGAGCGAATACTTTAATTCAAGTGTCATACACCTCAAGCTGCCCAGCCCACGTGGGCTTACAAAACATTACTTACAGCCACTGTGTCTGTAAGAATACCTCTGTTCCTGCGACATGATTGGCTGTTCGTCTTCTTCTTCTGTTTAATGGCGGGTGGCAACTAGCATTTAAGGTGCATTAGCGCCTAAGCAAACTTCTTGATAAAATCATCCAAATCACTCTTTAAAGCCTGCCTCCATAAAAACATTCAAACATGTCTCTAATATTTACAATCTTTGCGATGATATTGGGGAATGTTTTTAATGGTCATTCGAGTCACGAGTCAGTCTGAACTCATCATATTGTTTTTGTGTGGTGCAGCCAGTGTCTGTTGGAGGCTTGCTGGTCAACCTGGTGGGCATCTGCGCTTTCAGCCACGCTCACTCCCACGGCAGCAAAAGCTGCTCGTCACATGACCACGGCCACTCGCACCACGGCCACTCCCACAGCGAGCACAGCCACGGGGGTCACGGCCACTCTCACGGAGGTCATGGCGGACACGGGCACGGCGGGCACGGCCACTCCCACGGCTCAGGGGGCGGAGGCATGAACGCCAACATGAGAGGTGTGTGTTTCCGTTGATGCGCTACAAAAAAAAAGCTTTATGGAAAGGGAGTTGTAGCCAAATTAAATGTTCTTTTCTTCCAGGTGTTTTCCTCCACGTCCTGGCCGACACGCTGGGCAGCGTCGGCGTGATTATCTCAACCATCCTCATCCGTCAGTTCGGCTGGTTGATTGCTGACCCCATTTGCTCGCTTTTCATCGCCACGCTCATTTTTCTCAGCGTCATCCCTCTGCTGAAGGACGCCTGCGAGGTTCTTCTTCTACGGACTCCCCCAGAAAATGAGAAGGACCTGAACAGTGCGCTGGAAAAGGTGAGGGAGTCACACACAATGAGGACAAAGTTACTGCAGTTTCCTTTAACAGATGGTGGTTTTACAAACTAACTGTAGTTATGATAAGGGAGTATGCAGACATCTGGGCAAATCTGTTTTCTTTTTCACTTAATTTTGTGAGATGAGATGAATGGTGGCAGATTACACACTAAAAAACAGTCCACTGAGACAAATGATGATAACATTTGAAATCCGTAGTATTTTATGCTACAGATTTACCTCCACCAAAGAGGTTATGTGTTTTGAGTTCTGTTTGTTTGTTGGCAGGATATCTCAAAAACATGTCGACAGATTAATGAAACCTGGTGGGGAGTTAGACCATGGGCCAAGGAACAGGTTTTTAGTCTTTGGTGCAGATCCAGGAATTTTTTGCTCTTTTCTGTTCTGTGCAGTAGTTCAGTATATAGAAATATTCTCTGAACTACTGCACTTACTTGAATCATCCCCCCCATCAGCAGATATTTAAAAACAGATTTTTCTGATGTTTTTTCAGATCGAGAAGATTGAAGGAGTTTTGTCGTACAGAGACCCTCATTTTTGGAGGCACTCGGCCAATGTGATCGCAGGGACCATCCACCTCCAGATCATGTCTGATGTGGTGGAGCAGAGGATCATACAGCAGGTACAATCAAGAGTCATACTGATGTTTCACTGCACACTCCATATCTGAGGGTCTAGCTTCATCATACCAGCTGACAGCAGTTTGATCCATGACCTGTGTTTGTTTGTTTATTGATTTTTCTTTATTCATGGTCCCTAGAGGGTGAATCCTTCGGGAGATTGCCCTGAAATTTAGAGTTGGCGTTATTTACAGTTCCGATTGGTCTGTGACTGTGTGGTTCCCCTGATTCGTAGGTGACGGCCATTTTGAAAGACGCCGGGGTGAATAATCTGTCGGTCCAGGTGGAGAAGGAGGCGTACTTCCAGCACATGTCTGGACTCAGCATCGGATTTCAGGAAGTTCTGGCGATGACGCAGCAGATGGAGAGCATGAAATACCTGAAAGATGGGACGTGCATCATGTAGCGACCACATGAAACTTTACCGATTCAACCCTCAGTTTCTTTTTATTGAAATGTACAGTATATGTATGTATGTGGTTCAAATAAATCTGAATATATTGGTTTTATCTTCATGTCAGCTGCATTTTGTTTGTTTGCAGAATTAGTGCTCTGAATGTTTCCTGCTCTAAACATTCAGTATTTGACTGTCATTTTCACTGCAGCAATACTGGTTACAACAAAAGAAAAAAAGTGCCTTTTGGTTGTAGCAACACTTAAAAACCAAAATCTCACTACACTGAGAAAGACATTTAAATATTTGTTCGAATCATATTGGACTTGATTTGGGGCTGACGGCTCGTTCATAGCTATAACCATATAACACATTAATCAATAGGGGATGTGTAAAGACAACATACAGTTAAAATTTCACTTAGATCATAAAGTGTACTTTAAAGAACTGGTCTGAATGCTAAGCCTCTGCAGAAGCAAAGTGGAAGCAGTGTCATGAATAACAGTGTTGAAAGGTAGAAATATTTCAAGATTGTTTTCACTTCAGTTTTATTACAAGTAGAGTTGATATATGTCATATTGTACATGCGCAAGTTTTGTTTCTCATACTTTCCATTCAATGTTTTACAACTATTTCATTAGGTTAAAATTCACACATTTGCTTTATTCTGCTATTCTACTGTCCCTCATTGGACCTTATTACTATTTGCTGTCAGACGGTAACAGTGTAAAAGTTGCCCAAAGAGTGATGAATTGCAGAACAGAAATGCCAAAGATATGTTGGTCATTTAGAAACAGTGACTCCATTGCGTAGTTTATCCACCAGAGGGCACTGACAAATTTATTTTACAACTGTAAAATGTCCCATACCTCTATATCTCTTCCTTTTTTTAATTTTTGGTTTCAAAATGTTAAAAAACAAATATTGGCCGATATATCATTATCAGAGTTTTTTTAAACTTTCAAATGTTTATATTGGCCACCAAAAAGCAGCATTGTCACACTAAATGTCAGGGTTTGCTTCAGTAAGTAATCTCAAGTCAAACTATGTTGTTATCCATTCTGTGTCTGACTGCTTGAGTAATGTATTTGTACTTTCTCAGGCACAACTGTAACCCGTTGGGATTGTAGTTGTCATTTCCCGCCCCATGTTCTATATTTGCTCCTGACTAGGGACAGTAATGATAATGATAGACCACAATTACATCGGCTCTTTCCTTTCTAAATCACATTAATTGTCAGATCATGCTAAGCTATATTCCCAATAGGTGACAGCAAAATCAAGTGTTGAATTCAGCAGTTACCAATGGGAAGAAAAAACAAAAGAAAAGTTGAATAACTGTCTCGCTTTATTTGAGCAATGAGCATTAATCTAATGCATATAAATGTGAAGAAAAGCACAGTTGAACACACTCTATGTTGCTACAGTGCAGAGAGAATTGCTGACTGTGACACAACTGATATGTGTTGCTCCATGAAAACAGAACTACATGGAAAGTTTCCTTTTACCCACATCCACATGTAGGATTCAGGACTCTGTAATGTGCAAAAAAAAAAAACGGGGTTCATGCATCCTACAGTTCTCCTGTTCTTGCCTTCTACTCGATCTCATTGGAGGTTCCCACGGTGGCCTTGATCTCCATTTCTGCAGGGGAATCAAAAACAAATCAGGAAGCTGCCACAGACCTTAAGACCTGTGCATTTTTTCTTGGATGTTTAATCGTTGGCCGTATGTTCAACGAATATCTTAAATAGATTGTTTACCTGGGCAAGGTCCACCTTCCAAGATAATGTCATCAATGGCGATGTCACTCCTTACTGATGAACCCCTGGTCGCTTCAAACACAAGCTGGAACAGTGACGAGAGAAACAATTGCTCAAAGGCCCTGAAATCAGCTTTTTACTGTGAGTGACAGGAAGTGGTGGAGGAAGTACTCAGACCCTTTCTTAAGTAAGCGTACCGTTACAACAATGTAAAAAATATGCCATTAGACATAAAAGTCCTGCATTTCAAATCCTACTCAAATAAAAGCACATAATAGTACAGCAAGATGTACTTAAAGTATCAAAAGTAAAAGTACTTGTTCTACAGAAAAATGGCCCCTGTGACTGATATATTATTATGACATTCAGGGTTCGTACAGCTTTTTAAGATAATTTAAGATTCAAGCCCTCCTTTCAAGCACTTTCAAGGTACCTAAACCAAAGATTTCCAGACTCTGGAAGCCTTTATCATCACATCTAAATCGTTACTATAAATTCCAGCAGACAACAAACAAATATGATGACGGGATCGTTTCATTTCAAATATTAAAAGAGTTTTGGTTTACATCACTGATTGTGTAGATGATGAAACACCAGATTATGTTGAAAATCAAGCATATATATTATATATATATATATATTCGAGTATATTCGAAATAAAGTAGTTAAACCGCGAGCAGCTACAACAGTAAAATGCTACTTACACACTGATGCATTGTTATTAACAATCTAATAATCAGGGTTCGCACAAAGTCTTGAAAGTTTGGAAAATGCTTAATTTTAACCGATATGTTTTCCAGGTTAGGAATATGCAGTTAGGTCAGTCCAGTGGTTCCCAACCTACAGGTCAGGCCCCCATAAAAGGGTCACAAGATAAATCTGAGGGGTCATGAGGTGATTAATGGAAGAGGAAAGAAGAAAAAAACTACACAAATCTGTATTCATATTTTGGACTTTTCTCTAGTCTTTACTTTTCTTCAGGCCTTAAACGTGACAGGTGGCCCCAACTAGAAACAAATTTTTTGAAATGCGTCACAAGCCAAAAGGTTTGAGAACCACTGGTTTAATCTTTAATCTTTAACAATGCATTGTATTTTATAATCTTATCCTGTGTTTTTTTTAATGTGAAATTTTAATCTGAAAAGTTACTAGTACATCTGCACTTTTGAACATTCTCTGTTTCCAGCTTCTTAAATGTAAGGATTTGCTGCTTTACTATTTCATTTTTGTAATTGTAAATTGAATATCTTTGGACAGTTGATAGGACAAAACAAGCAATGTGACCTTGGTGGTGGGAACTCGGAACAATAGCCACAGACTAATCTAAAGTGAAAATAATCAATAGTGGCAGCCCTACACAAGTTATTCTTTAAAAATGGCTTTGTAGAGTGTATAAGCCAGTTGCCATGATTATCTTTCTGTGCAGCACACAGGCTTTCGATATAAAACAGTTAGGGGAGATTTAGTTGCACTCTTGCCTGATGCTGGCTGTCACACTGGTACTCCACTGTGGCCCTCAGCCAGGCGATGCTCTGCTCGCCGCTCCGTTGCCACAGCAACACGTCCTCTCCGCCCTTGTCAAGGTGAATGCTGAGCTGGCCCGTTCCTGAGCCGTACATGTGGTAGTAGAAGCGCAGACACTTAGGCCCCCTGGAGCCCCTCAGAGGGCGGGACAGCAGCCGGACACTCTGACCGGGCAGCATGGGCGACGCCTCCATGTGCAGGTAGTATCCTGTCAATCAAAAAGCAATGAGTTTGTCTGATTACAGCCGGTTAAAACTTCTTTTACTCATGCTGTTTGAGCAGCACCTGAAGAGTTTTTGTGTCTTTTTCTGCAACAGAATAAAAATGTAACCCTTTCGATCTCTTTTTGAGCATGCCTGTGTTTCAGTGTCCGGCAGTGGAAGGAGAGTTGAAGCAATGGACCCTCACCGAGTCCCGTGGTGTGGTCTCCTCTTGGCCCGGTGTACGAGGTCGGCGTGGGTCCTCTCCTCCACTCCCAGTCAGCACTATCGCTCTGCTTGTCCTGAGTGTAACCACACAGGCCTGCTTCAAAGTCACAGTGTCCTGGGAGAGACGACGACAACGAACCTGCAGCGGGAAAATGAATGACACACTATGTTAGGTAAAACTTTACTGTGACAGTCAACGCTGAAACACAACTATCAGCTAACTATTTTTGGCTGCCTCTCTCTGGATTGACTCTAAATTTGACCTTAAAGGTTCTATGTGGAGTTTTCAGAAAGTCCTTCCAGAAATCATGGCTGCCATCAGCTAAACATCATGATTGTATGCATTTAGATGCAAATTAAACATTTGATACTGTTTCTATTATAAAAAAAATAACACTTTTAGATGACGGTTGGTGGAGATATGTGCTTTTTAGTTTTTCAATAAAATAAAAACAGTTACTGCCCTGGTTGATGGCAACATGTGGGTATGTTCTGTAAGTATTTTAAAAAATGCAGATCATTTTGCATTCTTTACCTGCTGTCAGCTCACAGTCTCCGAGGCTCACACTGATGTCGTCCAAAGCCACAGAGCCGCAGTCCCAGAAGCTCCTGCAGGTGCTGACGAAAACCACCTGAACAGTGAAGGTAAACAGTGAGCAGAGGCGTCTTCATCTGCTTCATCATCTCAGAGGAACATTTTTACAACCATTAATTATTTACAGATCAGGCCTGAATAGAACCAAAACCACAAGCACTTTGTTGTGGTTGTTGTTCTCTTTCTGCTCTGTTTGTGTGATACTCTGAAATCCCTCGTGAGGAAGAAAAGAAACCATCAATTAAAGGCTGAGTGTTTTAAAACAGCTCAATATGTTAAGTGAGGGACAAAAGGCCAGAGTGGGGAAAGCCTTTGAACTCTTTGGCATTCAGATGAATTAATTCTCATCACGCAGAACACGAGGATGTGCCCCGAAACAGCAGCTGTTTAGTGAACTTCAGGGCTCCGACACCAGAACAGAAAGTGAAGCTTTTTATTCAACTACTAGTAATTAGTTTCTTTATTTGTTATTTCATCATGTTTAGCCTGTTTGTCCTCCTTTCTGTCCTGTATTCTTTAATTTCCTGCTTCCTTCCTTTGTTTTTTGTCCGTTGATCCATCCCTTTGTTTGAGTTTAAACTAAAGTATCTTACATTTCTTCTGAAATAGTTGTTTTCCTTTAAATTAGCCATGCTAGTGGTGTAGCTGTTGGTCCACCACTTTGGTCCAGACTGAGATATCTCAACATCTATTTGGATGGATTGCCATGACATTTTATACAGACATTTGTGGTCCCCAGAGGATGAGTCCTAATGACTTTGGTGATCCCCTGATCTTTCCTCTGGTGCCACCATAAGGTCGATATTTTTGGTTTTTGGTGAAATGTCTCGACAGTTATTGGATGGAATGTCATGAAATTTGGGACCCACTCATGCCCCCCTCAGGATGAATTGTAATTAAAACTAAAATGCTAAACATCAGCATGTTAGCATTGTAATTGTGAGCCTGTTAGCATGCTGACATTAGCATTTAGCTCAACCCAAGTACAGCCTCACAGCCTTCGTCCTTTGTTTTTTCTTTCTTTTTTCATTCATTTCATTTAATCTTTGCCACCTTTCTTCCCTCGAGTCTGTCTGTTTGTTCCTTGATTTTCTAGTTATTTTTTTGTTTGCCCTTTTTTTCCTTCCTTCATGTATTTATTTATTTTTCTTTACTCCTCCCCCCTTTCCTTTCATCCTTCATGTATTCATGTTATTCATTCCTTTGTTCCCATTATTCTTCTCTTCATTTCTTTCTTTCTTTCTTTCTTCATTCATTCATTCCATTTGAATGTTTATTTATTTCTTTGTTCCTTCCTCCCTTTCTGAATTCATTAATTATTTGACTCCCTTCCTTTATTTCCTTCCCTCATTCACTCCCCTCCCTCCCTTATTCCTTCTTTCCTTCTCACACTCACTCTCCTCCTTCCTTCCTTCCTTCATTCTTCCCTCTCTGTTTGTTTAATCCCCTTGTTTATTTTTTTCACATATATTTTCTTCTATTCTCCATTGTAATTCTGACTGATTTTTCCACTTCCTCTCCTCTGACCTTGGCAGGCCGTGACGTCTGGAAGGTGACGTCTGTCGCGATCCAGATTCCTCTGGACTTCTCTCCCTGGGTCCAGATCTTCTCCTGGCTGCTGCTCTGCTGCTGCTGCAGATACACAGCGAGAGCCCGCTCCGTCTGGTTGAAGCCTGCAGTTGCCAAAGTGATTTCTGGTTCGTGAGTCAGTAAAATAAATCACAGCAGGGGATTCACACATTGACTCAAACACCCCCACACAGAGAAAAAAATGAGTCTTAGCAAATATCCTTCAATCTGGAGAGTTTTTGGGTGCCACTCACCCCTCAGAGAGAAGTAAAATCTCAGGCAGTACTTCATGTTCCCAGGCAGAGTTGGACCGATCAGGTGGCTAACGTAACCAGAGCGTGGGCTCAGCCGGGAGTGAGCCAACAGGAAAGATCCTGGAAGGACAAAATAGCTTTTATTTTCTTGCGAAAATAATCTGCTTCCTCTGATTCTGCTTGCCATGAATGTTCCCATCACCACTCGCACCTGGTATTGATCTTGATTTCAACAGTTTTCAACAGTTTTTCAGCCTGACACCCTGCTTTGTTTTACCACATCTTCATCCAAAGGATTCACTGCTGCGTGAATTGATTTTTGGCCACAAGGGGTCAGAAAAAAATCAAAACAGGCCAACAGATACACAGCCACCGCCAAATCACTGGCTTATGAAGTTTTAATGGCTAACATGTTAGCAAGAAATGTACACACCCAGCACACACGGAGCAACATTATCATCCATTTGGAGTTGTGTTTGTGACCACTAACTAAATGTAACAAAATTTAAGTTCAATACATCAGAAATATTGGTTAAAAGAGTACTCCACTGATTTTGCATCGCACTCCTATAAAAGTGTCAGACTCTCGATGGACTATTTAAAGAAAAAGCATCAAAATCGATGCAGCAGAACCAGAGATATTGCCTATTTTATTCCACACATTCTTCTTTCTTGTCAAAATGTTGCGCCTGCATTACCCACAATGCAACTTGACTCGATTCACTCAACTGTACAGATGTTGGTGTGTTATGCTTGTAGTGGCTAATGTAGCTTTGAGCCGCTAGCCTCAAGCAGAGATGAGGAGCGGGCTGCAGAGGTCTGGTAAGATCACTTCCTTCTAAGGCCACACACCCAGATTTCTTTCATTTTCAAACTTGTAGTCTTCAGCCCCAACCGACGCTGACTCACTTGAGGGCATTTATCAGATTTCACGCTGATCCCTCTGAAGCCACAAAGTGCTTTATACAACTTTTCATTCCCCAAGACCTGTAAACAGACTTTAATGTGTAAAATTGCAGGAGTTCCCCTTTAATGCAGGTTCAAATATTAGAAATGTTCTAAAATCCATTATCAGTTGTTTTATCCCACCTGCCCCCGTTGTGTGGTCTCCGTTCCTAAATATGTTGGGCTTCACAGATACTCTCCTCCATGATGACCCCATCGCCTGGGCCAGGGTGTAGTAGCAGAGACCCAACTCAAAGTCACAGTTGGCGATGGAGGGGTCAAAGGTCGGCTCTGTTGAACAAAATGTATGGAATCAGCATGTTGATGTTGTCGGAACACTTTTGTGGCTCTGGTTTTAGTACTTAAGATTCATCAGCAAGATACACGTGACATATGTTACGGATATTTATAGTCCCCAGAGGATGAATCCTACATTCACCACCACTCACCCTCCTGACTTTTGCTCTAGTGCCACAATCAGGTCAAAATTTCCACTTTCAGCTGTACAGAGGAAGTATCAAAATCTAAAAGCCACATAGCTATGAAATTTAAGGAGCACATTCATGCTTAGGAGTGAAAGCTTTTGGTTGACCCCATGATCCACACTGTAGTACCACCCTTAGGACAAACTTGACATTTTCATGCCCACTAAACCTCCAAGGTTTGATCTGTCAAAGATCTCATGGCTATTGCAGGTCCTGTGAGCTGCTCACTGGGCTTTAAGCTGTTAGTCATCTTAAAATCCTAAAATGTTAATATTTTGGATGTTTAGGATGTTCACCCAGAAAGCATTATATCATAAATATGACTGCTGTAATGGTGACATTAAAATGAGCCTGTTTAGAATTAACAGTGAGTGACTGTGCCTGCAGCTCACCAGTGTCTGTGCTGCAAAACTCTGGAGAAAAGGAAATGTCATCAACTGCAACGCGTCCGCCTCTCGGACTGTTAAAGGCCACTTCAAAGACCACCTGGAGAGGCAGACAGACACTCATAAACAAAGCTGCATGCCATCGTGTGCACGCAGATGCATATTAAATGTATCTGCGTTAAATGTATGTACAACGAAAGTATAATTTTGAGGTACTAGCACTAACAATGCTTTATTCATTTTGCACAAGCTAAACTAGTTCAAAGGCAGAAATAAAAGAACCTGCTCGTTTTTCAAACAGAACGAGGAGCAAAGATCACCTTTCAGAGAAATGGCTCCACCATGTTGCTGTAGCTACTCCGTGGCTACGGTTGCTCCCCTCAGCTCTGGCAAACCAGAGCCATGTAGAGAGAACTATCTGAAGTCTATGTGACTCATGTGACCATGAAGCATTTTGAACCTCTCTTGACACGACTCTCTCTCTACATGGCTCTGGTTTTACGACCAGTGTATGGAATCAGATTTGTGTCAAAAAAATCGAACAAAACGTCTTAAATATCAAACAAAACAAAAAAATTGAGAGAGAATAAATCTCACTGATGCAAAAAAAAAAAATCATCTCAACAGTAAAACTTCTAACTTGCAAAGAAATTATTTGTGTAATGGTGTAAACTATTGATAATACATCCTTTTGTTTACAGTTCCCTCTGCTCTCTTCTTTGTTTGATTTTTTTTTACACAAATCTGATCTCATAAAAGTCCCACACTCTAGTTTTAATACCTGATTATGTAAAAGTAATCACATACATAAAGCAGACATTCACACTGACCTGTACAGAGTACGGTGCCTTCAGGTCCACCTGCACAGGTATCCATTCTCCAAGCGTCCCGCTCCAGTCTGTCTGGTTTTCTGGCCCCGCCCTCCACAGCTCCTGGTACTGACCCAGTCGGTCCCTGGTGTAAACAGAGAACAGGTTCCCTCTCTCCTCGCTTCGCTGGTACTGAAAACTCAGGCAGCCAGACAGTGGCACCGTCGTCATGGGAGACACCAGTTTGGCCACTTCTTTGAAAGTCTTGGCGTAGACGGAGTCCACGTACATCAAGTGACCTGAAAGGGAGTTTAAATATGAGTCAGGTCGTGAAATGCAGCGTCCCCTCAGTGAGTTTGACTTGAGACTAGAGAGTTTGAAGATTTACTCAAAGCCAGTAAACACTGATTTGGTTGATTGACAGGTTAACAGATGTCGAGAAATTGAGCAAAATTTGGTTAAAAGGTTTTAAGATGTCTAGGCTATGTAACCATTGTTTCAACAACATTTAAATAACTATAGTTCAATCTGAAGCATGTCCTAATTGCACGTCTAAATATATTCAATGAAATGCTTTTCAAACAACAGTTGGTGTGATCAGTCTTTTCTACAACTGAGCGACAAAAGAGATTTATTGATTTTTGCAGGAGTTTTTTCTTGTCTATCATCAAAGGCCGAGCCTGTGACTGCAGTTCAGCGTTGTAAATATCTGGGTACCAACCTGGATAATAAGCTAAAAAGGGGAACTAAATATTGATCTTGAATCAGGACTTACATTTAAACGTTGACTGTAATCTGTTGGTTTGGTTATCTCAGTCTGAAAAACAAAAACCTACTGGGAACATTTTGAATTCTGTTTGCTGCTTGTATCAAGTCTGAGCCAGGCAGAAAGCACAGGTCATTATACTGGAGAGTTTAATTTGCTTCCATCAGGGCGGGTTTTTACCTCCCTATAGGTGACACTAACTATATGATATATGTTTCTTTTTGTCAACAAATCCCATGACAAGACCAAAACCAACAACGAATTGATCTTAAGTATTATGTGTGTATTCAAACCCTGATATATCTTATTCCTCTGTGCCATAGAGCTCCATTGTTGTTAAAAACACATCAATGAGTCACACTGTTACACTGGGTAACATGTTCCTTCATTACCATGAACACACACTGTAGTTTATTTTTTTAGAAAATCACACATACACTGTCCTGCTGCCGTAAATACTCACTAGAGCACCAAATGTGTTTTAATCCGCGGCTGAAAATAGTTCCCAACAAACCCACTATTTACTCCTGTTGGAGTAACGTTTGTTAAAAACTACAGTGCCCAGCTGTTTTAGGAGATTACTGAGCCTATTTTAAAAAAATGATACTATATATTTGTGACCCACTTTTACAGATTTACATCTATAGTAAAAAGGGATGGGCTGAGTGCCACATACAGTAGAGAAGTCAGAAAGTATTGAAAGATGAACTAATGCATTGCTAGTTTTGGTATTTTCATGGGATTTGTTGACAACACAAAAAATATAGAGTAACGCCAGGCTTATCTTTTAAGGTGGGGAGTAAATGTTATTATAATTATGGCCAAAACTACACAAATAATAGATTTTTCCTTAAATAGCATTCACCTGCTCATTTCGTCCAAAATTAAAACCCGCAGTACTCTAAGTCATTGGATAAAAACACCTTTGTATGAATAATATGTGAGGAAATCCCACTCACCTGTCCTGTTGTTGTATGTGTGGTCATTTGGCAAGTTGTTGTCAGGGTGTTGGACCCCGCCTCCTCCCACATACCAGTTTACATTGGCGTTCCACTGGTTACTGTATCCACACAGGTGAGACTCCTCAAAATCACACTCTAGATGCAAAAAAGCGAGAAATCAGCAACAGACCTGCCATTATGGGTGTGGGGCCAAAAGGCTTTTAACTTAATGTACCAAATATGTTCATGTGTGTCTGTGTGAGTTTAACGCACAGATGGTCTTCATCCAGACATGCACATGTGGATTTTTTTCTTCTTTTTGTTTTAAGATGTGTGAGTGATGTATGTGCGGAGTCACAGACCCAGGCAGTATCCAGGGCTGATGTGGATCTCAAAGATGGCCACGCTGCTCCCAGTGCTCCGTCCAGGTTTACCTTCGATGACAACCTAATCAACAACACATGTTCAGTAATACCCTGCAACCAGTGATATGGAGTGACACAGGATTGACATCATAGAAGGTGAGCGAATGTATGGAAGGTCAGAGAGAGTGCAGGCGTGAAACGCACAAGTCGAATTTACTTTCAAAGTTGTGGTGAGCAGCAGGTTTGCTTTAAAGTGACTTGCAGAGGGAAAAACGACACACAGGAAGACGGAGAAGAAAAACTTTTGTTAAACCATGAGGTCATGGCTTGTACATGTGAGTGTGTGGGATCAAGCATGATCTCAGAGGTAAATTGTACTTATTAAGATGTTTCACTCTTTTTAGCTTTTAGGTCTCCACCATATCCTGAGAAAAATATCTTGCCCTTTAGCTGCTAAATGTTCCACTTTCTTGTCCAGCTATTTTTAGTCGCTAACTTTGTCTGTTGTTTGGTGCTAGGCAGGTAGTGTCAGGGTGCTAAATTAACTTTTTTCTCCACCGGCCAAATGGCTAGCGAATGTTTAAATTTTACCAGCCACTCAATAGATTACCATTGTTTTTTCGGCTGGTGAGTGAAGCAAATCTACCAGCCACTTGCATATTTCACCAGCATTTGGCTGGTGGCTGGTGCTAATTTTGTGCCCTGGGTAGCATACAGTGGATTTATCAGAGTTTATTTCCCAAAAACAGCTGCCTGCTGCTGCTGGAAACAGGGTTGTAAAACAAAAACTACAAGATAAAAGAGGCTAAAAAGCTCAGCAATGCTACAATAATAATTCAAACTGTCACATTCCACAGAGGCATTTAGTTACGGCCATGAGAATAAATCGCTGGTTATGTGTTCAGTGAGGGTAATATAAGGACATTTTATCAGTCAGTGTGAAGTTTAAACCCCTGACATAATAATGTTTTCAGGACTGAAATATGTTTATGTGATGAGGGGCCCACATGTAGCACAGACCCGACTTAACCATGATTTAGGTCACAACCCTGTCAGAGTCAGCTCTGCCTCTGCATATAATATAAACATGTGCTGTACTGCTCCCACAGAGTGTTTAGACAATGTGTGTGTGTTTTTCCACACACTTCATACTGGTCTCAATTTGGGCCTGCATGTGTAATGTCAACCTATATCTGTTTCCATTTCAACAACAGCATGAAATGTTGTGTTCTGCACCGCTGCTGTTTTTTTTTAACTAAAGGCAGCAGTTACAAGTATACATTGCTGCACTTGTAATCTGATTACATTCTAAAAATAGTAAATAATTAGTAAATGAATGCAGTGCCAGTAAAACATTTATCTTTAAGTACATTTTTGATGTATCTTGAAGTTCTGTACTTTTAAAAGAGAGAGAACTGCAGGGGACCCTACAGTTATGTTACTTTTGGCTCGATCTGGAGAATTTGTTTTTCATTTTAGCTTGCTTTGGACCTCTTTTCCCTCATAAAGCAGTCTGTGAGAAAGTTTTCTGATGAAGAGATGATGGCTTCTACTTTGGAGACCATCACTGAAGTTCAGAAGGATTTCTTGAGAAATGATGACTTTATTTTCATAATATTACAACTTTTTGTTCCAAAAATTACAACTTTATTTTGAAATATTATGACTGTGGAAAATCCCCTCCCACTCCTTGTTGGTTTATTAATGAATGAAATTAGGAATTAGATTAGATGTCTAGATTAACATCCTTTGTTAGCATGATTCTTCCATTAAACCAGTTTAACTATTACATAATAAATCCAGGGCTGCGTTTATCTCATTATTAGACTCAATTGGCTTCTGTCAGAGTGTACATAAACCCACTCACTGTTTTAACCACACCCTCGACCTTGTTCTTGTCTATGGCATAGAAATTGAACATCTAACAGTCTTTCCACAGAATCCTTTTTTATCAGACCATTATTTAATAACTTTTGAATTCCTATTACTGGACTACACGCCATTAGGCAAACATTCCTACACTAGATGTCTATCTGATGGTGCTGTAGCTAAATTTAAGGAAGTGATTCCATCGGCATTTAATTCAGTTCCATGTCTCAATGTAACAGATGACTCCTATGCTAACTTTAGTCCCTCCCAAATTGATCATCTTGTTGATAGTGCTGCAGGCTCACTACTAATAATACTCGACTCTATCGCCCCTCTAAAAAAGAAGATAATAAAACAGGAGGTTAGCTCCATGGTATAACCCGCAAACCCGCAAACTAAAACAAACATCGCGAAAACTTGAAAGGAAATGGCGTTCCACCAATCTGGAAGAATCACGTTTAGCCTGGCAAGATAGTCTTAAAATTTATAGGAAGGCCCTCCGTAATGCCAGAGCAGCCTACTACTCATCATTAATAGAGGAAAATAAGAACAACCCCGGGTTTCTGTTCAGCACTGTAGCCAGGCTGACAGAGAGTCACAGCTCTGTTGAGCCATGTATTCCTATAGACCTCAGTAGTAACGACTTCATGAGCTTCTTTAATGATAAAATTCTAACTATTAGAGACAAAATTCAGCACCTCTTGCTCTCAGTTGGTACTGACTTATCTTCAAACACAGGAACCTTAAACAACTGCAAAACCTGATGTACATTTAGACTGCTTTTCTCCCATCAACCTTTATCAGCTAACTTCCATGATTTCCTAATCTAAACCATCAAGTGTCTCTTAGACCCCGTCCCAACTAGGCTGCTTAAAGAAGTTTTACCCTTAGTTAGCATTTCTTTACTAGATATGATCAATCTGTCCTTATTAAAAGGCTATGTGCCACAGTCCTTTAAAGTAGCTGTAATTAAACCTCTTCTTAAAAAGCCAACTCTTGATCCAGGGGTTCTGTCAAATTATAGACCTATATCTAACCCTCCTTTTCTCTCTAAGATCCTTGAGAAAGCAGTCGCCAATCAGTTGTGTGACTTTCTACACAACAATAAGCTGTTTGAGGATTTTCAGTCAGGATTTAGAGTTCATCATAGCACAGAGACAGCACTAGTGAAAGTTACAAATGACCTTCTAATTGCATCTGACAAAGGACTTGTCTCTGTACTTGTCTTATTAGATCTTAGTGCCGCATTTGATACCATTGACCATCACATTCTATTACAGAGACTAGAACATTTGATTGGCATTAAGGGCACTGCACTAAGCTGGTTTAAATCCTATTTATCAGATCGATATCAGTTTGTACATGTTAATGATGAATCCTCTATGCATGCCAAAGTTAGTCACGGAGTTCCACAAGGTTCTGTGCTTGGACCAATTCTGTTCACCTTGTATATGCTTCCTTTTGGCAATATTATTAGGAAGCACTCCATAAATTTTCATTGTTATGCAGATGATACCCAATTATATTTATCGATCAAGCCAGATGAAACTAATCAATTAGCTAAACTTCAAGCATGCCTGAAGGACATAAAAACCTGGATGACCTGCAATTTTCTGATGTTAAACTCAGACAAAACTGAAATTATTGTACTTGGCCCCGAACACCTTCGAAACACATTATCTAAAGATATAGTTTCTCTAGACGGCATTGCCCTGGCCTCCAGGGACACCGTAAGGAATCTTGGAGTTATCTTTGATCAGGATATGTCCTTTAACTCCCATAAAACAAACTTCAAGGACTGCCTTTTTTCATTTACGTAACATTGCAAAAATCAGGCACATCCTGTCTCAAACAGATGCAGAAAAACTAGTCCATGCATTTGTTACATCTAGGCTGGATTATTGCAACTCTCTATTACCAATAACTCCCTTAAGACTCTCCAGCTGATCCAGAATGCTGCGGCACGTTTACTGACAAGAACCAGGAAAAGAGATCATATTTCTCCAATACTAGCTTCTCTACACTGGCTCCTCACCTTCAATGCCCTTAATGGTCAGGCACCATCATATCTTAAAGAGCTCATAGTACCCTATTACCCCACTAGAGCACTGCGCTCCCAGAATGCAGGGTTCCTTGTGGTTCCTATAGTCTCAAAAAGTAGAGTGGAGGCCAGAGCCTTCAGCTATCAAGCTCCTCTCCTGTGGAACCAGATCCCAGTTTGTGTACGGGAGGCGGACAACCTCTTCACATTTAAGAGTAGGCTTAAGACTTTCCTCTTTGACAAAGTAGGGCTGACTCAGGTGACCCCTGAGCCACCCCTTAGTTATGCTGATATAGGCCTAGACTGCTGGGAGACTTCCCATGATGCACTGAGCTCCTCTCTCCTCCTCTCCCTCTCCATCTGTACGTACTCATATCTCATCAATGCTTGTTACTAATTCTTATAATACTAATAACTTCTTCCCGTAGTTGTGTGCTTTCTCTCCTCTTTCTCTCTCCTTCTGTTGCTTTCTGCAGGTGTTTCTGCCTCCGGAGCTGTAGAGTCTGGATCTATGGTTGCACCTGCTGCCCCCGTGCTCCTGCTCTGCACCCACTGCTGCTATTGCTGTTATTGTTCTTATTATTAGTATTGCTATTATAAT
>VMKM01002737.1:0-59243 GCA_008360985.2 Macquaria ambigua | reverse complement strand
TTATGGAGGTTATGGAGGTTATGGATGTTATGGAGATTATGGAGGTTATGGATGTTATGGAGATTATGGAGGTTATGGAGGTTATGGATGTTATGGAGATTATGGAGGTTATGGAGATTATGGAGGTTATGGAGATTATGGAGATTATGGAGGTTATGGAGATTTTGGATGTTATGGAGATTATGGAGGTTATGGAGGTTATGGAGGTTTTGGATGTTATGGAGATTATGGAGGTTATGGATGTTATGGAGATTATGGAGATTATGGAGGTTATGGAGATTATGGAGGTTATGGAGATTATGGATGTTATGGAGATTATGGAGGTTATGGAGGTTATGGAGGTTATGGATGTTATGGAGATTATGGAGGTTATGGATGTTATGGAGATTATGGAGGTTATGGAGGTTATGGATGTTATGGAGATTATGGAGGTTATGGAGATTATGGAGGTTATGGAGATTATGGAGATTATGGAGGTTATGGAGATTTTGGATGTTATGGAGATTATGGAGGTTATGGAGGTTATGGAGGTTTTGGATGTTATGGAGATTATGGAGGTTATGGATGTTATGGAGATTATGGAGATTATGGAGGTTATGGAGATTATGGAGGTTATGGAGATTATGGATGTTATGGAGATTATGGAGATTATGGAGATTATGGAGGTTATGGATGTTATGGAGATTATGGAGATTATGGAGGTTATGGAGATTATGGAGGTTATGGAGGTTATGGAGATTATGGAGGTTATGGAGTTGTCCTGGTCCACCTGCAGTACTTCAGTGGGCACCTCAAGAACAGGTGGAGATCAGGTACCAATATCCAGTACATCAGAAGAGTTTGCAGTTTTATTTTCAGTCATTGATGTTTTTGGTTCTGTGAAAGAAAAAGTTAATAATGTTCATAATTAAACTTCATTCAATTTAATTCAGTTTTCTTTATAGAGCACCAAATCATAACAAAGTTATCTCAGGGCTCTTTTCATATAGAGCAGGTCCAGACAGGGGCAAAGAAAAACTCCTCTTTACTTTACTTAATTACTTAATTAGTTAATTATTAAAAGAAAACTATAGTTATTGTTCTTGAGTACAATTTTAGGCACTCATGAACAGTTTGCTTTGTACTTACTGCAACATGTTTTGTTTGGTTCCTTTATCTACACATTTAACAACAATATATAATTTGTAAGCGGATGTGAAGGAGAAATGCCTTAAAAACCCTCCAGGTGCTTGAAAAGTGGCGTTCTCCAGGCAGCATGTTACAGGAAATAATTACAGCAATGAAGTATTCACAATTTATATGAATCTATCAATACATTTAGACATTAAAAAAGACATATAGTTTAGCATAGTACTTGACAACAATGCCTCCCATAAACACCCATCTGTTACTCAAGTATAATGAATCAGTCAGGTATGACACACACACACACACACACACACACACACTCATAATACATGCAGTCATACACAAACACTGTCATTAACAGACTAAGAACAAACACTCAGAGTTTCCATAAGACAAGAAAGAGAAAAGAGAAAAGAAACACAAATAATGACAAAAAAAGAAAAACAAGCGATAATCATAACAGCTCTTTACACTCATTTATATTTATATAGAACCAAATTCATGTTCAATTCACGTTCATCTGACGTTACATTAAAAACACACGGTCAACTAAACCTATAATTGTTGTAAATGAAACAGTAGGATATATACAGAGTAGTTTGGCAACTCCAACACTGACATGTTGCTTCATATTGTCATCATTTCATTTGATTTTTATAGATCAACACTCTGAATTAGTACTGTTTAGTACATTTGTTACACTTAATAACACAAATAGCCTTCTATTAATGAAGTACTTGTACATTGTAGTATTTGTAGTTTTAGTAGTTGCAGGACTTGAGTATTTTTCATGCTGCATTTGAAATCTGAGGACGTTTGTTTTCTTTGATTTAAAAGAAAATTCAATCATCTACAGGACTGATAAACACTCGACCTGGAGAAGGGAAGAGGAGCAGTCGGTTCCTCCCGGTGTCCCTGAACGCCTCATGGTGAGCCCTGGGTATTTAACATTCTACCCTGGACAGCGGCAGGTTGTTGCGCAAGCGCAGCCCATTGAGTCTGCATGAATACGGAGTGAGGAGAGGACAGGAGCGCTGGGAGTACTGGGACTGGGAGGACACAGTGGACTGGACGGACCGGACCGGACCCGGGCAGGCGGACATGGATGGACAGAACGGCAGCGGCAGCATCTGTTCCCGGTCGCACGGCACCGTGGCGGACGGCGAGAAGAAGAAGAAGAAGAAGAACATCCCCGACAGAGTGACTCTGAAGAAGGAGATCGGGCTGCTGAGCGCCTGCACCATCATCATAGGTGAGGCAGGAAAACTAGAGAGCTGGATCAGTTCTGCCTTTCACTTCACTGCTGCACAACTTTCACAAACAAGGCTTTGACTTTCTGAAAGACTGATAAATTACAGACAGGTGTTAGAATAAAGCTTCAACCCCCTGTGGACTACTAATGACTGATTAGGGAAATGATTTTGTGGCATTGGTCACAGGAAAATGAGGGACTCCATGTTTGTTTGCATGTGGGTTCAGGTCAGACTGGGTTGCAAGTGCTTACGTGGCTAAAATAGATGAAGTCCAGAGGCCGGCTGGTGGTCAGGCAGAAGAACATTGTCTGCTGGAGCAGAATGAGCCTTTAAACACACCTAAGCGCAGTAAATATGAGCATCATGCAGGCTGGATGGGGGGGGTGGGGTGGGGTAGTATTAATATGTGCAGGAGGGGTGATGAGAGATGTCAGGGTGAATGTATCAGCTGTCTGGTTTCTCCAGACTCTTTTCCACCGAAATCTTATAAAAAGCACAGAAAACAGAACTTACATTTATTAAAGATGTAATGAACCTTTAAAGTGATGAACATTTAAAATTCTGATTTCTGACAAACTATTGTGAGAGTTTTTGGTCTCTATGAATAATCCCACCACCAAGTTGGATCACTTAGCTGAATTACCAACCTCGACCCGGAGCCTCAGCGGACCCAAAGGCTCCAGGTTCACTGTGTGGCAATTAGCTTGTGGTAATTTAATTACCTGCTGATGTGTTTGTATCTGTATGCATCACTAAAGTACCTTATCAACTGAAGTGATAGAGGCCTTAAAGCAACACCTGCTAATCTGGAGGCCCCATCTTTCAGAGGGGCCCTGAGTTAAAATGAAGTGTGGCGTTTAATATTTTAGTTTATATTTTACTGAATATAATTGTGCTTAATCAAGTTACCACAAACTAATTACTAATGCATACCCAGTGCACATAGAGTGGGAGACACAGGGTGACTATACAGAGCTGCAGGGATGATGAGGTGTTTCTGTAGTCCAACCAGGAAGTTAGCGTCGCCCTGGTTCCCTCCACAAAAAGCCAATGGGATTTTTCCATTGGATTCTGGATTATTGCAGAAAACAACAGTTTATGATACTGACACGTTTTGTTCAGCAAGATAATCTTCACACATGAACACCACTTTATGATGTTTGAAGCGTAAAGTCAATCTCCAGAAGTAAAAAGCTAACGTTAGGCTATAAACCAGCTACACCACGGTCACATGACTTCAGCGTCTCCACCACTGAGCTTTCAGCGCTGACCTCTTCTACAAAAGCCTTTGGGAAAGTTTGAGTTAGAACAGTTTGCAGTATAAACCCAACGAGGCTGTAAAGGCGGACGAGTGAGTAGATGAGTTTCTGTGTTCGGCGTGATGACGTTTAATGTCCCCGACAACCTCTGTAGTCTCATTTAGACACTTGTTAGCAACCGCCTTTTTTAAGACACGGAAAAGCTTCAAAACTCACCAGTGGAGTATTTACTGACGGATTTTATGTTGCAGAACAAAACGCTTGTGTTAACCACAGACCTTATTTCAGGCATCAAACCAAAAACCCATTCAAGAAACCCACTGACTTCCAGATGAGGGAACAGGAAGAGCTAACATGCTAACATGCTAACTCACTTCAGGGTTTTAGGACTCATTGCTGCAGAACTTTACGGCCCCATATAGTGTGCTAATGTCATGTGGCCCTGGACTCCCGGTGGCCCCTTAAGCCCCAGATTCACTGTGTGTCAGTTGGTAATTCGCTGATTTATTACAAATCTTACAATTCTGCACCACTTCGGTTTAATATCAATTAAGGCGGGGTCCTGCTAGTTTTAAGACAGTCATTATTAAACGTTCATTCTTGACCTTGGAAACAGCGGTTGACAAAGCGATCTCATCACAAGGACCATATAGTAGCTGTTCTGGAGCTTTCGATCATATCACATGACCTTAATCAACAGATGAAGTTCGCTCCGTCCTCCGAGTTTTTTGTCAGCTGCTGTTTCCAAGGTCACAAATGAACTCTTAAATTCCATGACAGCTAGACCAACTCCATCTGCTGAGGAAGATCATGTGATATGATCAAAAGCTCCAGAACAGCTACTAACCTGTGAACCTTGTGCTGTGTTTTTTTTAGTTTTTATTGTGCACATTATTCCGTGGGGATGTGATGAAGCTGTCATGTGTGGTCTGCTCTGTTGTCTTACTCTGTTCATGATGAGGTGTAATTGATGTACAGAGGGCTGGAGGTGGGTGGGGGGTCAGTAACAGGGGGCCCCCTAACAGGTCAATGTGTCATGCGTTGACCCCCGGCTTCTGTTCCCCTTTATTCTTCTTTTTGTCACTTTACTTGAAATATTGTTTTTTGTACGTAATATTGTTTAGTGAACAAAAATGTCTTAATAGATCAATGTAGCTTTTTAGATTTTATTCTAATGGAGGTGGCTGCTGATGTAGCAGTGATGTCAGTGTAAAGGACAGACAAACTTCGCCCCCATAGCTCTACCTTTTCCTGATGATAAACCACTGCATTTAGCACAGAATGTCAAACATTATAATATTTTTTTTGTTCCAACAGGATAATATTCACCTCCTCTGGTTTCTTCACTGACTGTTATTTTCATGCCAGTTGTTCCACAGTAGCAGACAGTCTGAGCTTTATGAGAGAGAATATATTATAGAACATATTGGACTGTCAGTGGAGTCATTTGGTTATAAAATAATTGGATTTGCTGTACAAGCAGTTTTTTCATGATGGGTATTTTCAGAGAAGGCTGAGATGGAGCAGAATAGACTGTAGAAACCATGGCTGAAGTATAACAGGACTTTGAATTTATTATTTACCATCATCTTTTCAGTTGTTTGTAGACACAAAATTCAAATTTTGGATACCGAGTCAGAGTGGAGCTGAAGTGAACGATGTGTCCGTCTCTCAGTCCTGTCTGACTTCCTGTCTGTGGCTCTCAGCTCCGAGCCCATTGGTTCCTACTGATGACATAAATCTTTAAAAACACAAATATATAGTTTTATGTTTAAAAAAAGGCTCAGTAATTTCCTCAAACAGCTGTTCACTGTAGTTTCTATCAAACAAACAGGAGGAAATAGTGCATTTGATGGGGACTATTTTCAGCGGTGGATGAATCCACATTTGGTGCTCTAGTGAGTATTTGGGGCAGCAGGACGGTGTGTGTGGGACTGAGGTCAAATAAACTCCAGTGTGTGTGTTGATGGTGATGAAGGAACAACAGGGAGGCTCACTGAGGCTGAAAAGTCCAGCTGAGTCTGATGAAAGCTGATCCAAGTCTGACAGTGTGGAGCTGAGCCTGAGTCTTAGAAGTCTTAAAAAGGCGACCAAACAGGATACACCAGTGCTCAATTCAGATACTTCTGTTAGTACACTCCCATGTAGTACACTGTATACACTATGTACTTACTTGCGCAGTGCGTGAGTTTCGACAGGGTAGTGTTGTCTCAAATCTAACAGCCGTTGTGCACTTACTGGAAAGGACGATTGCAACATTTCTCCACTTCTTCTTCTTCTTTTTAATGGCGAGCTGCAGCCGGGCGGAGCTTTATCACCAACATCTGACCGCGATTGTCGTCCACCAAAATATCTGCCAGCTAGTTTGCTCACTTGACTTCAGTTCAGTTTTATTAAAAATGAATAAAAATGAACGTGCTTTTACTTTTAGTGCAGTGTTCACCGTAACAATCGCAAACCGCGGCTGCCATCTTCACAGGTTGGTGGTCCTCCCCTTCCGCTACGTAGCCAAGATGGCGACCGTTGAGGGTGAGAAGTGTGCAGCGTTCCACACTCAACTGTTTGACCGTTAAACACCATCTGGGTCTTCACAGTACACTGTGTTCTGCCATAACTGTCAGTGTGAACGCACTTATGCACTTAAAATACAGTAAGTGTAAATACAGAAGAACACGAATTGAGACTCAGCTCTAGTATTAAGAAAAACTGGATACCGGGTTCCAAGATGGCGCCCCATTCATTCCTATGAAAGCTGCTCAGTAGGCGCATTCTCAGTTCTCATTCTCAGTCTCTGCGGGCTTTTGTGTTTCTGGGCCAATAGAACATGAGCACTAGAGTCCGAGCCGGTTGAGATTGTGCTCATTAGAGTCCTCCTCTGGCCGAGCCCGCTGACTTCCTGTTGGCTCCCCGCACACATGGATGATATGAAATAACTGAATGGTACAGCTCCTCAAATCTTTCCAAATTTTATGAGACTAAGTGAATCAAATTCTGTTTTGTGCCACTCAGAAAAACGGATTTGTTTTACATCCGTCCCTTTTGTTATGATTGTGTTTGGGAAAAAGGCTTTTTGGGCCAGTGTGCATCACATAATACTGCAGTACTGGGTGTAGCCACTAGGCCCGGGATAACTCCTTTTGACTTAGGGAACCACATGGTCTGTACTCCCACCCTCAAGACAAAGCTTAAATTGTGTTTTCCCCACTAGTGGTAAGGATATAGGGACTGAAAGTTGTCTCTCTTTTTTCATCCATCTGACAGTTTCGTTTTCTGTGTGTGACGAGCATCACAGCCGGAAAGGACCGCTAAGAGTGAGTCTTGGGGGGCGACTGTGGCTCAGGAGGTAGAGCGGGTTATTTACTAAATGCAGGGTTGGCTGATGGATCCCCAGCTCCTCCTGTCCACGTGTCTAAGTGTCCTTGGGTAAGACACAGAACCCCACATTGTTCCCGATGGTCAGACCATCACCTTGCATGGTAGTTTGCTGCCATCTGTGTGTGAATGAGAGACAAAATATGAAGCACTTTGTATAAAAGCTCTATATGAATGCAGTCCATTTACTATTTGCAGACTTTTAGTCTTGCATGCAGCAGGACAGCAGATGGGTTGAGGTCTGAGCCACGACCTCCTTGGGGTTTTTGGTGCAGGTTTTGGCTGACTGGGCCACCTCTCCCGGTCAGCTAAGCTGTTGTTGTTAGCTCAAGGCGGACATTTTTGTAAAAATCCTTCTCCAGAACAAGAGAAAGGTCCTGTGTGCAGAATGCTGAAGCACCTTGCCATTCAGAGGGAGGACTGAGTGAACGAGCTGGCTGCTCCGCACACAGGACCAGGCTCAGCATCAACAGTCATGTGCTGTTGGATTATATTGAATTGAGCTTTTTGTAGACCTTCATCTCCACAACACCAACATGTTTTTTCCCCCTGCGTGTCACTTTTAGGAAGCTGCAGGAATAAACGGATGCAGAAGGTGAGTCGGTCACTTCCCACCTCTGCAGCTCGGAGTGGATCATTTCTGTCTGGTTATGTAACGGCTGTCTGTGCCACTTGGCTGCCTTCTGCCATGCTACTGGTAGCGCTGTAGTCTGAATGTGTCGGATCTGCTGGTACTCTACACTGCATACTGAGGCTCTGGGCAGGAGGGATTGTCCCGGCCTGAGTGATGGCCTTTACCTCCTTCTCTAACTCACTCTGTTCTAGAGCTCTTTGTGTTTTAATGCCCTCTGTATAAACTCAGAGGGGAACAGTTTGGATTGTGTGACTGGAGTTGCTCAAGAGTCTCAACGGGTCACTCGTGTTTTTAAGGTGCAGCAGCAGAAATGTTGGAGATGTTCTGGCTGATGTGTACCAAGTGAAAACCCCTGCAGACAAGTCGCATGTGAAGAGCACTGTGCTGTGTGGACATGCATGTGTAAATATGTGTTCCCACATTTCAGTTCATGGGCTAGAGCAGTGGTTCCCAACCTTTTTTGCTCTATCAGACTCCTTTGATAGAAGCGATGGCTTTATGGTTTTGTTCAGTGGTATTTTTTAGCAGTTTTGGCCAAGTTTGCATTTGTCCTGCTGCCATTTGGAGTGACAGAAACTGGTTGTTTGAACCATTTACAGCATCTTTACTTTGAGCTTTTCATTGTCTTGTTTCCAGCAAGTCTTTCTGCATCTTCATCAGCTCACAGCACAGCTGACTCAGGTTGGTGGAAACTGATGCAGGTCTTGTGCAGCCAGACTGCCATAGTATAAATAACTATAAAGATCAGCATCACACACATTTGTAATCTTACTTGTGTGTTGATTTTTCTCCTAAACACAAATATGTGGATATATATTATCAAATCATGATTTCTATTTTTTCAAATTAGCTGAGCTTCACATTTTTCCACGAGTCCCCTGGTAACTGCAGAAGTAGCTCTGGTTGGGAATCACTGGGCTAGATTAATATTTCTTCTTTTATTTGAGCATTTTCATCTCCACCTGCTGTTATGTTTGATATTTTTATTTCAGAAGTTAAAAACTGAATTACATGCAGAGGTGGGGAAAGAAGGCTTCAAGTCAAAACCAACGAGTCCCTGAGTTCTGAACTTTGTGTTTCAAGTCCTCAACAAGTCGTTATGTACCCTTCACCAAAGTTCATATTTGAAAAGAGTAACAGTTAATATAGTAAACTAATGGAAGTAATGAATGCCTTTTGAAATTTGTATTCATTACTTAAAAAAAAAAAACTTTAGAAGATTTAAAAGCAAAACGATCAGGTGTGTCTTGGTATGTTTTTCCTGTGACACAATTATAATATCATCTGCTATCTGTCTGCTCATCTGCAGTCACAAAAACGGCTTTCGTTCGTCTTGTACAACGTGATTGGCTGCTGTTGAATTGATTCAGTATTCAGGAAAAAAAAAGTTCATTTGCTTAATTGACAAAACAATCTCACCTCAAGGTCCATTCAGTAGCTGTTCTGGAGCTTTTTTTTACTGAGCACTTTAAGGACTTTGTAAATGAACTCAACTTGATCATTTTTTATCTTTGGGCTCGGGGACGATATCAAGTCGTCAGGGCTTCGAGTGAAGTCATGTGTCACTGGTTGTTGATTTTCTCAAATCTAAAGTCATCCAATCTGTGACTTGAGTCTGGCCTGAATCCAAGTCATGTGACTCGAGTCCACTTTGATTACATGCAAAAAGACAACATTTCACACAGGAAGGAAGAAGTTTAGCTCAACAACTGCTGGCCACATTCCATGGATTCCCTTTTTGCTGCGGATATGAAGACCTCATTTCCACCTGGTGTTAACGTGTGATCTGCACCTCGATATTTTATCTGGATAAGGAAAATGTTAAGTGTAAATGCACGTAGCACACATTGCAACCAGAATGCTATCAGATCGGCCAGGCCACATCTGGAGTTGGTACAGATACGTTATTATACTACACTGACAAGTATCTTATACCTTCTTCCTCCTCTCCTCCCCTCAGGGAACATCATCGGCTCTGGGATCTTCATCTCTCCAAAGGGGGTCCTGGAGCACTCGGGCTCAGTGGGTTTGGCGTTGGTGGTTTGGTTACTGGGAGGCTGCATCGCTGCCTTGGGCTCCCTCTGCTACGCTGAACTGGGCGTCACCATCCCCAAATCTGGAGGAGACTACTCCTATGTCACAGAGATATTCGGGGGTCTGATGGGGTGAGTGAAGAGCCTCTGCTGTACTCTTTGTGTCATCGAGTGGGATTTATGAGAAGAGTCCATGGTTGTGTCACTATACAGGAAGCTCTATGTAGAGGACTAAATAATTAAACCAAAAAGCAAGTTGAAGCTGAGAATGGCCATGCTTGCAATTATTCCCACTGTACTCAGCAGCAAACAGCAGACAGACAGTCAGAGACTAGCTGGTGAACATAGTGGAGCATTTAGCAGCTAAAGAGCCAGATGTTTCCCTCAGGAGCTGGTGGAGACCAAAAACAGAGCTACCAGAGAGGAAACACTGAACTTGAAACAATGTGGAAATAAGCAACTGTTTGATCAACATATCAACATAAAAGGTGATGATATGTCAAAGTTGTGTTCCCAACTTGTTTCTGCTGCCCCCAAAGTGGCCAAAGAAATTAGTTACTGTAAGTGTAAATATAAATAGAACGTACGCATATTTGCTATCATGCTCAGTGTAACATGCTAAACGTTAGTATGATAACATTGCAGCTTAAAAAGAAAATGTTAGCGTGTTAGCGAGCTAAGAAGCTTGGTAGACTATGCTTGGGCTAATTCTGGTTCATCGCTCATCACGAATCAAAGGACGTGGCAACCAGGTGTAACACATTTAGGCCTGGGGTCAAGGTGGAGAACCCCCGAAAAAGCATTTTAGGCCGACAAATTACATTAAAACTCTCCACTGAAAACATAATACAACTACCAAAACTATTCTCACTAATAGTACCAGTAAAAGTAATGAGTGTTCATGTGTGTAATCTAATATAAATGTTTAAGAATAATTTCAGGTCAAGGTTTTTCCATCTGTTTTCAGTGCAGTACTTTGACACACCAATTATTGAATCTGTCTCATGTCACTGAATTTCTCTTATTCAGGTTTCTCCTGCTGTGGAGCGCCGTCCTCATCATGTACCCGACCACGCTGGCCGTCATCGCCCTCACTTTCTCCAGCTACGTCCTGCAGCCCGTCTTCCCAAACTGTGTTCCTCCATACATGGCGACGCGGATGCTGTCCGCCACCTGCCTCCGTAAGTGGCTTCACCATCTTTGGTTGATTTTAAACTTTTTATTCCTCAGCGGGGCTCAGATTCACCCCACATGGAGGGTGTGATCAGTGGTGGGAACTCTCTGAAGTACAGTTTTGAGGTACTTGAGTATTTCCATTTTTGGCTACTTCATATACTTCTACTCCACTACAATTAAGAGGGAAATATTGTATATTGTATATTTTTACTCCACTGCATTTATTTGTTACCTTTAGTTACTTTGTAGATTTAGATTATTAATCCGAAATATAATCAACAAATAAATTATGATGTATTAAATTGGATAAAGATTTTATTGATCCCTTGGTGAAATTCACAAGCTACCCGGCAGTACATATACCAGCTTTACCAGCTGCAACATTAAAGTAAGCAGTAAGTTATAAATCAATAATATACATTATTTGGAAATGGGCCATTCTGCATATTGAGTACTTTTACTTTTATTACTTATATTTTGATGCTAATACTTTGAATGCAGGACTTTTACTTGTACCAGAGTATTTCTACACTGTGGTATTACTACTTTTACTTAAAGGGAATTTACTTAAAGGGTATTTTTAAACCTGGGCCCTATTTTTCCATATTTTGGGATCCAAATGACTAATACTTACCAAAAGTATTAGAATTGGTCCAGTAGATCGCCTCCGCCAGCCGCGAACGGGCTGCAACGTAATCCTTTGGGCAATTGTGCTTGTGAAAAGTCCGTCCTCTAAAAGAGCTTGTTTTTGCCACTGACTCTGGTTCAGACTGTTATTCTAAGTGTCTGACAACATTATGGAAAGGATCCCTGCAGAGACAGACCTGTTTGTTAAAGAGTAAGATCCTTTCGTCTTCCTGCAGCAACTCAACCTCTCGTGAGATTTCAGAGCGAGACTTTCTGCGTTTCTACATGAAAGTAGAAAACCTCAGATGTTGAAAGGACATAACAGCTCCACTACTACTCTAATTTGGATTCCTCTTGGAGGGATGGTGTATCTTGCTGCTGACAGTACGCTCATCATCATTCATGAAGGATGACGTGGTCTTGTGGTTGCTCTGTTGCTGCTGGTGGATCCTGATCTTCAGATTCTGAAACAAGTCATTCCTCCTCTAACGCTGATCATAATCCAGCTCATCAATAAACTACAGGTCCATTTGTTTGGCACGTGTGTCAGAGGGGAGCATGTAAAATCTTACGTAACTTCTGGCTGAAGGCTTTTAAAAACCTTTTTTATGGCTGTAGTAAATAATGCACAGCATCCCTTCAGGAGGGAGGAGAGCAGGACGAGAGGATGGGATGGTTTCTGTAGTCTGGAAAACAAAAAGCTGGTCATGAATACTGCACATAAGCTATAATCACCAGGGAAAAAAGAAGAAAAAGCTCGAAGCAACACAGATGATAGATTTATGCTTTATTGTTTATATTTTCAACAGTATGTTTCAGTTTTACAAGAAAAATAAAGATTTCTGGATGAGGACTAACTGATGCTGTCACGGATAACGGATTTGGCTGGAGTTGCTGGAGTGTAAACTTCCTCGAATCCCCGAATGAGCAGGACAGAGCTGCTAACGTTAGCTTAAACTCTGACAGCATCCAGGACCTGCTCCCACACAGTGGATGTTCCACTCCTGAATGCAGCTTTTTCTAATGTTACCTGTAACCCCACAAAATAATACAGTTAGTTAATGAAACGTTCCTTGGCTTTGGCAGTAACGCTTTCTTAGCATTGCTACTGTAGATAGTAAGCTAGTTAGCTGGACATGCTAATGTCAGGACTGTAAAGACTGTCAGTACTAGAAGTGACAGGCCAAGCAGACTTCACAGAGGATGTCAGTGTTGTACAGCCCTGAGCTGACATCACATGAGTCAGTGTGGACCTGTCAGGCTTCCTAATTGCTTGGTGTGTTGCCTGAGAGTACCTGCGCTGAACACCATTAATCCACACAGCCTCTTTGTCTTATCAGTGAGTAAATAACGTCTGGCCTGAAATCCCGTCGGCGAGGTGAAACAGTGGGACGTCAGCGTGTGATTCCTCGCCTCCGACGCCATCATTCACACTTGTTTTTGGACCTGGGATGCTGAAACGTGAGAGCTCTGCCCAGCCTCCTCTGGGACGTTTTGTCTGCTGTTTGCAGCGGAAGTGGTTTGTTTTGTGGGGCTGACAGCTCGTCTTTGTGTTGGAGAGCGAGGCCACCATGAGAGAGAGCGGGGCAAAGCCGGTGACAATGATGGACGAGGTGAAACAATCATGCCCTCCCTCATTCGCCCGTTTCCCACATTCCTGCCTCCCATGGCAACTGGCTGCTGCCGCCCACCGCCGGCAAGGACACCAGCACCGGTTCCCCAATGTAGGGATGGAGCTGTACTGATACTGAAAGATATTTAAAGGAGCACTCCACCAATTCAAAGTCAGTTTGCTTGTCATGGTTGGTAATACTAGGCCTGTGAACAAAGTTTTCTGTGGCTCTGCAAAATGACCTTGATGATGTCATACCTTAGTGATGTCATCAGGGTTATCTCAGCGTGGGCTTGGAGACTTATGGCAGAAAGTCTGCATTACAAACTGGAGGCATGGGGTTTGGAAGATGTTGGCGTTTACCAGACAGGGAGGGTCTAATGAAAAGATGGTACCAAGTTGCATTATGGGAAATCCAGTGTTTTGGAGCTTGACTCATACTAGGGATTATGCTAAAAAATAACTAGTTCGTACGACGTGTCCGTCCATGTCGGAAGGCAAAAGTGTTCATAGCCGTTCAGAACGACCGTAACCGAAGGTGTGGTGAAAAGCAAGACATGGTAATCTTTATGGAAGTGCAATACTAAACCCATTAAAGTACATTAAATTAAAGCTGCTAATTGGTGATGATTATTACCAAAACCTATAATGCCAAAACATCTAGGACATGATGGGACAATAAAACTCTCACTGAAACCTGTGAAATCATGGTTTTTATTGTCTTTTCTGCTCTTTTATAAAGTGAATGAACAAAGTAATGAAAGTGTTATTTAGTCCCGACTGAAGTATTGTTGCCACAGATGTATTGATACAATATCTGAACATGAGGTTTCATTCCTGGTTAACGTTATTGAGGAGCGAGAGTCTAGCATTGACTTCACTAACATGGTGGGCAGCTGTGAGGCTGAACTCTGCAGGGCTGGGACAATAAACAATTATGAAATTGATCTTTAGGGAAACAAATGTCAATATTAATAGCATGTTTAGCCATGCTAGCGGTGTAGCGGCTGTAGGCATGACAGTGTCGGTCTGTTGGTCCACCACTTTGGTCCAGACTGAAATGTCTCAACAACTACTGGATGAATTTTGGTTGAGGCATTCATGTTTCCCTCAGGATGAACTGTAATAACTTTGGTGATGCCTTCATCTAGTCTAGTGCCACGATCTGGTCCAAATTTGTCAGCCTCACAGAGCTGTTAGCGTGGCTGTAGGCTCTTAGTCTTTATGCATAATATAAGACTAATGGGAAATATTAAGAAACCTTTATTATTAACAATTTCACTACATTATCTATAACTATTGATTAATCGGTTAGATCTCCCAGAAGCTTGTGTGTACCCCATGTGTTTGACTGTGATCCTGACAGTGTGTTTTCTGCTCAGTGCTACTGACCTGGGTGAACTGCTCCAGCGTTCGTATGGCCACCAGGATCCAGGACGTCTTCACGGTGGGGAAGCTGATGGCTCTGGGCCTCATCATTGTGGTCGGCCTGGTCCAGATCTGCAATGGTAACATCCTCAGTCTGTGGCCTAAAGCTTTACTGCTCCCTGAAGTAAAGAAAAACAAAACAAAGTCAAATGTGTGATTTATCTTCCAGGGAACTACGAGGCGCTGACTCCTCAGGTGGCCTTCTCCCTGGAAAGGACGCCGTCGGTCGGGCAGATCGCTCTTGCCTTCCTGCAGGCCTCCTTTGCCTTCAGCGGCTGGAACTTCCTCAACTACGTCACGGAGGAAGTGGTTGAACCCAGACGGTGAATATTTATGCTTCTCATCACCTTCTCCACATCTTTCAGTGCTGTAACATTGCAAATGTTCAGCTTCCATCATCTTAGCTTGTTGCTTTGTTCTGTTTGATTGTTGAATAGTTTGTGGAAAATGTGTTCATGATACCACTCTCATATCTGTTTGTTAAATATATGAAGCTAGGGCCAGCAGCCAGTTAGCTTAGCTTAGCACAAAGACTGGAAACAAGGGGAAACAGCTAGCCTGGCTCTGTCCAGAAATCCACCTACCAGCACGTCTAAAGCTCACTAATTAACAGGTTAAAGTTTGTTTGTTTAATCTGCACAAAAACAGAAGTGTAAAATAACAATTTGTCGTTTTATGGGGTGTTTGCTCAGAACCAAAAAGTAGCCCTGCTCATATCCGCCCCGTAAAATGAATTGTCGTTTTTACACTACGTTTTTTGTGCAGATTAAACAAACAAGATGATGTCAAACTATTCCTTTAATATCTGTCTTTAGCCTGTCCACGTACACTTTTGTGTTGAGTTCTGTTCCATATTGTTAGAGCTCATAATGTTCGGTTTTTATTATTTTTTTAAATGGTTACCAGATTTAAAATAAAATAAAATTATTACAATATGGAAATATGGTATGGAAATATGTGAAAATCAGACCCTAAAAATACCATTTGCAACACAAACACCCTGCAGTTTACTTTCTTGGAGGGAGTCTGGTGCATCATCAGTGGCTCATTTGCTTTTTCTGCAGGAAACACTATACACTTTGGGTGTGTGTGGACATTAGGAGACAATCCATTTAAAAAGAGTTTGAACTTTTAAAACGTCAAAAGTCAAAAACAAAGCACCTTACGTGATGGTTATTGGAGAGCTATGTGTTGGTTGGTATTTTCCACCCACACCAGCTGTGTGCTTCCAACAGTTTCTACTTTTTATGATTGTGAACCCAACTTTCATGCATGTTTAATTGCTTTTTGGTTTTGGTTTTGACTGTATCATCTGTGCATGGTGTGTGGCCTCGGTCAGGAATCTACCTCGCGCCATCTACATCTCCATCCCATTGGTGACCTTTGTGTACACGCTCACCAACATCGCCTACTTCTCCTCCATGTCGCCCGAGGAGCTGCTGTCATCCAATGCCGTGGCTGTAGTGAGTAATGTGGCTACATGATGATCAGTCTGCCGACGCAATTATGCTTTTTATCTTTTAGGCATTTTTCAGTGGTGGATAAGAATCCATTTCTAGATCAGGAACAGTACAAGCAACCAATAGGAGGTCAAAGGTCAGAGGTGACAGCGTCCTTATAATAGACTTTATCAGTACACTGCATTCAGTTCAGCATGACCTCACTGTCTTTCCTTCACTGAGCCCCCTAGTGATGAAATGAGTTACATACAAGTCACTACAAGAACCAGGGATCACAACAAGCTTCCCCTTATTAAAATTATAAAAAACTTTATTTATAGTCTTATAAAGTTACAGATGACAGCAAGCTTCCTACTGATCAAACCATCAGAGAAACTGGGGTTCAGTGTCTCTCTGTCCAAGGACACTTTGACATGTGGGCAGGTGGGAATGTAACGTCTACAGTACATTTACTCAAGTTCTGTACTTAAGTACAAATTTGAGGTACTTGTACTTTACTTTATACTTCTACTGCATAAGTTCATCATCGTCAAACTACCCAACAGTATACAGAATAGCTCAAATCAGCTCCACCTACAACAGAAAACGTTTAATTACACATGAATGCATCAGTAATAATCCAATATAGCATGCTAACGTTTAGCATAACTTGCTGACAGTAATGTTAGCGTGTGTGCAGCTAGTTAGTGTCAGGCTGAGTATAGCATGTTAGCATACGTACATCCAGCATGCTGACAGGAATTTGGTCATTCATTTTTCTATATGTGTTCAGTTTGACCTGTTGGTAGTCAGAGCATCGCCATGATGTCTGTACAAAATTTCATGAGAATCCATTTTGAGATTCACTCAGTGGCTGTTATTGCCATCCCTCACCACTAGTGTGGCTAAAAGCATGCAGCTTTAAAACTAGCTTCAACCAGACTCTAGATATCCGTGTTTCTGACGTGGAGTGATTCGTAGAAACAGTTTCAGATGAAACAGTAGAGAAAAATAGCACCTTTTAAAGCCCACCTGGGTCACCTGGAGTCCATCAGGTCTGTACACGTCAGTGAGTCTGTCTGTCGTTCTGCTGTTCAGACATTTGGAGAGAAGTTGCTGGGAATGTTCTCCGTCATCATGCCGATCTCCGTGGCTCTGTCCACCTTCGGAGGAATTAACGGCTACCTGTTCACCTCCTCCAGGTGAGATCCACCGCTCTGCCTGCTGCTTCACGCTCCAGTGCTGCTTTAGTTTGGCTGCTGACAGGCCGTCTGATGTTTCTGCCTGCAGGTTGTGTTTCTCTGGAGCCAGAGAGGGTCACCTGCCCAGCCTGCTGGCCATGATCCATTATAAGAACTGCACGCCCATCCCTGCCCTGCTGGTCTGCGTACGTACAACCTCACACTGATGTTACACTGATCCCAGTTTTTCTGTTAGATGATGCATCGGTCTATATACAGATTTCATACTGTAGATTTTTCCTCTTGTTACCCGTTGTCTCTCTTGTTAGGACACATTTGAGTAAAGAAAAAACTGATTTGATATGGATGGACTTGGAAACCCATTTTAGTTCTGACTATGAAACTAACAAAGACACGTCTACGTCTAAATTTGAAAGTGATGTTTGCATGATCACAAAATCAATTTTACCTAAAATGCTTTACTGTTTAACCCGTCACATTTATATTTACATGGCATTTTTTGTCTGAAGCTGTAATGACATGATTTCCCCACAGGGGGACACTGTTGGAGGTCAGGCTGATTAGCAGCAGCAACCTCGCAGGATTTTGAGGTATCTCTTTAATTCAGAGCAAACAAGAGCAAACATTTTTTTCTCAAGTGAATGCATCACACTTCCGTACACTCTTATATTTCAAAGCTATTTTTAATTGTTATGGAAATCACAAGATACAGATTTTTTAAAAATGGTAAAACTCAAAGCAGAGATATCCTGACTTTTAGTCTACTGTGGGTTAAGCTCCAACAAACACTGGATTCTACATTTCCCATAATGCAACTCAGTAGCTGTCTGGTAAACACCCACATGTTTCAGACTCCACAGCTCTAGTTTTAACGGAGGCTTTTGGTAAAGACCAAGCCCAATCTGAAACAACCCAGGTGACATCACTGTGACATCATGAGGGTAATTTCTTCAGACTCCTCCAGAGACACAGAAGGCATTATACATCTGCTTTCACAGGCTGAGAAGTACTAACCATGAGTAGTAAAGTGACTTTAAGTGCCCCTTTAAAGTTCCTCTCCACTTTGTCTTCTTGTTCCTACAACTGGATGTTTGAGCTTCACTGTACAGAATGATGTCTGTGCAGAGTTTGACACTAGAAGGATGTTTCATCTGCTGAAAGTGGAAAGTTTCTGTGTGCTTACCTGAAATCTGATTTTAAGGGGCGGGGCCTACGAGCATGATTTGTGACATCACTAAAAGTTGGGAAGCCAAGCCTGGTCCAATTTGCAGCTTATACAAGTGTGATGTAGAAACCTGTCTGCAGGGGACCTTTAGTATTCGTCACGTTGTCGTGCCTTGCTGTGTTTTTCAGTGCGCTGCCACCATCGTGATACTCTGCATCGGAGAGACACACAACCTGATCAACTACGTCTCCTTCATCAACTACCTGTCGTACGGCGTCACCATCGCAGGCCTGCTGTACTACCGCTGGAAGAAACCCAACCTGTACCGACCCATCAAGGTACCAACACTTTGTTTTATCAGTGGTGGAGTGTAACTAAGTACATTTACTCAAGTACTTAAGAACAAATTTGAGGTACTTGTACTTTCTACTTCTACTCCACCACATATCAGAGGGAAATCTTGTACTTTTTACTTCACAACATTTATCTGACAGCTTTAGCTACTTTACAAATTAAGATTTATTATAAGATGTTTTTGCAAACAAAACATACAGAGAGCTTTTAAAATACGATGTTTTGTTATAAACAGTTTATACAAGTACAGCTGAAACGAGCAGTCGATTCATCAATTAGTCGATTAATGACTGTTTTGATCAATGAAGTCATTTTTACTGCTTTTCCTTTGAATGATGTTAATAATGTTAATGTTGTTAATGATGTTGAGGTTTGGACTGTTGGTTGTGAAGGAGTCACTCATTGTGATCAATCAATCAATCAATGGATGAATGGAGAAAAGAATCAGCAGATGAATCCAGAATGAATCATCAGATACAAACTAGTTGAAAATGAGCTCCAACAGTAAAATCCTGCTTTTAAATGAATGATGAGAAAGAATCATCTACTGAGACTTTTACTTGTAACAGAGTATTTTTACAGTGTGGTATTAGTACTTTTACTGAATACTTCCTCCACCACTGTGTTTTACCTCACATCACTGCCGATACATTGTCTTATATCCATGAATTACGGTGAACTTTCAACCACACGGTTTCCTCAGGTGAACCTGTTGGTTCCTGTGTGCTACCTGATGTTCTGGGCGCTGCTGCTGGGTTTCAGTCTTTACTCAGAGCCGGTGGTCTGTGGCGTTGGTTTAGTCATCATGCTCACTGGCGTACCCGTCTACTTCCTGGGCGTCCATTGGAAAGAAAAGCCAAAGTGTATCTACAACTTCATTGGTGAGTTTCTAGAAGGAGGTCTGATTAAAGGTTTGTCTGTTAATGCCGATGTTCAACTCTTGACTTGTGTTTTCCTGCAGAGAGGGCGACATACGTGGGCCAGAGGTTGTGTTTCGTGGTCTTTCCTCAGTTTGACCCCATCGAGATCGCCAATCCTTCAGAATGGACTGACCGGTCATCAGGCAGGAGCAGTTTGTCTGCCAATTCTTAAAACTTTTAAGATCTTTGTTTTTGCCTCTTGTTTTTATTCCGTCACTGTGTAAGTCCAGACACTTCCTCCTGGTACGGGAGCTTCCTGTCTGACCTTTGACCCTCAGAGACTCCGGTTTCCCAACAGTCGAGTGGAAACGCTTGTTCTTCTGCGTGGGCTGCTTGCACTTTTTATTTTCTTCTCTTTTCTACTAAGTCGTCAAGTACAACAACCTAATGCCAACAGTGTCGCACTGAAAAGGACTTTTATTCACATTTTGGACCCATTCGTTCTTTTTCCTGTAACATGACAGAACTCTGACCGACTGGCTGTTCTTTCTTCTGAATGTTGCTGGTGTTTTATTGTGCCTTAAGGCCTTTTCACACCAAGTCCCAAACAAATCTATATTCTGAAAACAGAAAGAAAACTGGTGCAATTGATCTCAGAAAAGATCTGCAGTTGAGTGAAACCTCAAAACAAACCACCAACTCCACAGCCTTCATGTATTTTTATTCTTCTTTCCTGCTGCCTGACTGCTTTAGTATCATGTTTTCTTTCCCCTAATAGACGTATTTCTGAGGTTTGGCCGATCTTGCATCCTGTTCTACTGGAAAAATGGGTTGAGACAGCGTTTTAGGCCCGTGTATCAGTAGAGATCGATAATGTACACCCACCTTCCTTATAGAGAACCGAAGTGAAACCAGAACGATGAGGTTGGTGATTTTTAGTCTCAGACATCTTAAAAACTATTGGATGGATTGAGATAAAATGTGGTTCATCGTTCATGTTCCCCTCAGGATGAACTGTAATAACTCTGGTGATCCTCTGACTTTTCCTCTAGCGCCACCATCAGGTCAACATGTTAATGTGTTCAATACCCGCAGAACTAATGACATTCCCATCAGCCTCAGCTGCACTTTGCGTTTAGAGCTAATCAGCTAAAAACAAAGATGGTGAACATGGGCAACATTATACAAGCTAAACGTCAGCATAATCATCATTGTCAGTGTGAACATGTTAGCATGCTGATGTTAGCATTTAGCTCAAAGCACCACTGTGCCTCACATGAGCTGTAGACTCTGGTTTAAAGATCTAATGTTTATTTCATATTTCTGTTTTAGAAGCCTTTAACGAACACCATTTCCCACAAGCCCAAGATCTTCGTGGGTTAAATGTCACCAGCCTATCAGAGGAGGGCAGCGGCCACAGCTAGCACAGACGTGACTGTAACAACAGTCGGGCAGACATTTATAGATTAAAGCTAAAAATGTGGAAAGACAGCGTGAGTGGATGAGAGAGAAACCAGTTGTTATGATGGTGCACTGGAGCATTTTTATGGGAGCTGTAGTTTTTTGTTTGCAGCCAACAAATGAATTGTTACTAACTTTGGTTTGAATTCTAATACCCTCTGCTGTAGTAGATACTAATTTATCTTAGCATATGGAGAGTAAACAGAACACGTTTCACTTTTTCAGAAACACCTTTAAAAGTTACTCTCAATGAGAGATTGCATCGAGTCTCAGAAGCTACTGGAGCAGCGTCCAGGCCGGATGTTACGCCAAGACTTCAGCTGTCTATTCTCCATGCTGTTGGTGATTTATCACGTGTTTTCTTTCAGTTTCACGTTCAGTTTTCTTCTTCCAAAAGGCAGGTTTACTGAGTTATCTGAATAACCTGGGCCCCCCTCAAACCTAGAACAAGGGCTGATGTAAAAACACCTGTAAACCTGCTTCTTGGAAAATATCAGCTGCTCGGACTCACTTGTTTTAGACATATGATGTGAACAGCAGAATATTTTACAACACAGACTTTAAACACACGTGAACAACACAGACATGGAAATGGCTCTGAATAGAAATGCACCATGTGTTTATTTTTTGAGGTATTTTTCGTGGACATTTCAGACTTGGTGTGAAAAGGCCTTTACTGGGGAAACTGTATATTCAAATGTTGTTTATTAACTGATTCACTATATTAGATTTTAATATATTTTGCGAGAGCCTTTTGCTTTGTGTATTGAATTTGATTATTTGAGAAGCACTTTGGTCTTCCATTGTCTGTTTTCTTGCCGTTTATTAATCTGTTGTTAACAAAGTAGTTGTGTTAATTTTACCTGCTGCTGCTCTCACATCAACCCACATCACTCTGGTTTGTTGGACTGATTTACCGACTTACGCTGTGACCGTGATAATCACATGTAGACAAGCTTACAAATCCTTGCAGCAAAGGAAGATTTTAAAATGCAGTTGTGGCAGCTTTTGTTATGTATATTAAGCTAATGCAACGTGTGACTGAGACAGAATTGGCCCTTTTTACAAATATTGTCCATGCAGTTCAACTTTCTCTTGGTACAAATCCAACCTCCAGTAACGTCTGACTCTGTGTGGTCACTTATTTTATGATTTAATATGGCACATAATACTCTGCAGGTGTTGCACAACTGTGCTGTTCTAAAACAGCGATTTCATTACACCTAACGTTAGCCAGTTAGCATTTTCAGACTCTTGATCAAATCATTGTTTTAAACCTGTGCAGCTGTTTGACACATAAAAACAGAGAGATGTGTCAGTGCCTGTACTGTGTCATACTCCATAATGCAAAATCTAATAATCAATGGCAGAGTTTATATTTGTAGAAAAAACAATTAAACAGTTTGTACTTTGGTCTCCGAGCGACACCTCTGCATGTTAGCTCAAGATGAAGCAGAAGTATGTTGGCGATATTTGTAAGAAGTGCTAGCCAGTTATTTTTATTTTTTTTTACAGTAAAGTGTATATCTGCTTTAAATAGTTCAGAATACATGTTTATGACCTAAGCAGTTGTTACCAGTAGTTTTGAATGCTAGCAGGCTAACTGTGTAGCCCCGAGCTGTGTCCCAATGCCTTAAAACATGCTAACTGCACACCATATGTACTACATACTGTTTACCACTTAGTATACAAGAAATCAGCATAGGAAAATTATACAATATGTTCGCAATCAGACGTCCTTCAAGCAGTGACTGAAAATTAAACTTCACAGAGAGAAAGAAATGTCTCTCTAAAGATTTAGACTGTTTAGTGCTTTTTCAACACTATTCTCAGTTCATTTCATTTTTTTTGCAGCTTTCCTTTGTGCATTGCATTGTGGGACAATAGCGTCTATCAACAACATGCAATCTGACTATTTTGAGTGCACTTTTCCAGTACAAACGCACATTTTCAGAACGTGCTTTGAATTAGTATGTAGTGTGGAAATGGGACGCAGCTTCATTTATCCATGCCCATGTTTATAACGGTTTATATATTACATTCTTCCTCTGTGTTTCGCCTGCTTCTGCTTAAATGTAGAGAGCAGCTGACTTAATATTTCTGTATTTTAATATATACTGTTGGTAAATAACATGTAAAAAGCTGAAATCCAGGAGATCAGGAAAACCACAGCACCAGGTGTGTAGCAGCTGGTGTCGCCACCTGTCTCGTGTTGACATACAGACACTTTTACACTGTAAATTATTTGTAAAGCATCCAGAGTTTACAATGGGATCATTACACGGACAGTTAATTTGGATGTATTTTAGAGCACGTTTTTTGTAAAAATGAGTAAATAACTATAGTAGCACAATAAATCGAGAATGAACTGGAACGCGGCTGGTGGTGTTGATCTTTTTGAGTCTTGCTGATGGACTGAAGCGCTTAAACTACGGTGACTTTTCTGTTCTATGTAATCATGGTTCTATGTAGAGCTGATCTATATATTAGTGATCTATAATGGCCTGATGACGTAGAAGTCTAAACAGGAAGTTTAAGCAGCACGTTTCATCCTTCCCCCCCACATGACCGCACGTTACAGCTGCTGTCATCAATATTAGACAACATAAATGCCGGTGAGTTTATTTAATTCAGAGTATACACTATATAGATATACATTTGTACAAATATAAGCGTCGCTAACGTATTAATTATTTATACTATTTTAGCTAGCGTTATGGTGAAACAGAGTGTTGATAGAGCAGCTAGAATATTAGCATAGCATAGCCCTGATCGATCCGTTCTGCCGAACTGCATTCAGAAAAGTCGCAGTTTAAAAGTTGCTTGCTTGTCGGTTAGCGGACAGACCTGCCAGAGCATGAATTTAATCTTTATACAAATCGTTATCGCCCTCTAGGTATTCGGCATACCTTGGATTTGTTAATAACAATTACATTTTAATAAAATCTTAATTTATTTTTGGCTCTTACCGCTGGAGAAAGAAGAATTAACTTGCCGATCAGTAGGAGTAGCTATCGAAGCGGTACTAAAAGTTAATATAATTTGTTATATGTGTGGCATGGTGTGCTAACTGTCTGCCGGGTCGAAGAATTAATTATACAAATCCAGGTCTTATGTTTAAGGTCTTCAGTTGTCGTCTGTTAAGAGTGCACTTGGATCAGAACCGACACTGCATCAAATCAACAGATTTTTGACCGGAGTTTCACGTGAGGGTCTTGTGTAAGATAACGGGGCTTATCGCGGCTAAACGAACCAGGAACACTTGATAATGTATTACACGGTGCTCACAGAGAAGTGTCTGAATGACTGTTGTCTCCTCTGTGTTGTTAACAGGACGACTGAGCCGCCATGATGGCAGCAGGCAGGCTGAGCTTCAGTAACATCACCGCCCTGGCTCCGATGGTCCGGGTGGGGACTCTGCCCATGAGGCTGCTGGCTCTGGACTACGGAGCTGATGTGGTTTACTGTGAGGTGAGGATGGAGGCTTTGGCATCTGAAATCAGTGTTTATATGAGTGTTAAAGTTTTGTTAACTATGTGCTGTCTGTTTTAGGAGTTGATCGACATCAAAATGGCCCAGTGTCAGAGGGTGGTGAACGGTAAGAGTCTGTTGTATTCTCCTTCACACCTCCACACACACTGACACAAGACAACGGCAACAACACACTTTAACGTTTACATCCTGGTGTGTTTGATCATTGTGTTTGTCAGAGGTGCTGGAGACGGTGGATTTTGTCGCTCCAGATGATCGAGTGATGTTCAGGACCTGTGAGAGGGAGAAGGGCAGAGTCGTCTTCCAGATGGTGAGACAGGAAACTGAATGTTTTCCTCCCACATTTGCCGTCAGTTTGCTGTGAATTCACAGTCAGAGCCGTGACTTTTCTCTTCTTCTTTTTTTTTTTTTTTTAGGGAACTGCTGACCCAGACAGAGCGCTGATCGTGGCCCGGCTTGTGTGAGTCCACAGCTCCATCTCTGAAACACAGCTCGAACATAGTTTCAGTGTGAACTCACTACATGTAGTATTCACAGCCTTCTTAGAATAAGCATGTAGTAGGACATTGTGACACAGCTTGTTTTTTCTGTTTTATTTGTGTTGTGTTAACATTTAAATATGAATGATAAATGTTTAAAGTGCTCAAAGTACGAACTGAGGAAAACATTCAAATATAAAAACACATTTGCAGAGTCAAATACAGGAGCCATTTTGTATCCCATGATGCACTGTTAAACCTGGCTGGTTAAAGACTAGTTAATCTCACATAGGGAGAACGATGTGGCTGCTATCGATGTGAATATGGGCTGCCCAAAAGAATACTCTACTAAGGTGAGTTTCCTGTCAGTAACAAACCTGCTGCCGCTCTGACCTTTGACCTCTGGCTGACCTCTGACCTCTTGCAGGGTGGGATGGGAGCTGCTCTTCTGTCAGATCCAGACAAGATTGAGGCGGTGAGTACTTCCACCAGACAACATGTCTCTGATGAACCATATGTGTTAAATTCATAATTTTTCAGCTGAAGCCTGGTTTGAAATCGTTTTAAAACACAATAACGTGATGATAATCAATCCCCACCACTCCGTTTATATTTTAAATACCGTTGATTATATGTGGACAAAAAGACAGCAGGTTAGCTTTAAAACTTTTAACTTTTATCTGTAGATCCTCAAGAAGCTGGTCACAGGAGTTTCCATCCCGGTCACGTGTAAAATCCGAATCCTGCCTTCGGTAAGATGTGAACAAGTCACCATTATCAGTTAATGTTTGTTTTCTATTTCTATATTTTAGTTGTGGTTACATTTATCCGATTCTTTCACTTCACTTTCTCTAATTTCATTCAGAATTCATTGATTTCTTTCATCATGTGATATTTTCATTTATTGTCATCTGGTGATGTTTTTACTGCATTTTTACAAAAGTGTTTAATCATATAAATGCGTCTCACACTGTTGTTATTGTGATTGTCGGCTGTGTTGTATTTCATGTTGTCTTACAGTAGCTTATTTTAACATCAGAGGCAGATTAATCAGCTGTTTAAACTGTGGAAGTCTTGCAGCGTCCCCAGTAACATCTGCTGTCGCTGGTTTCAGTTGGAGGAGACGGTCTGTCTGGTCCAGAGGATCGAGAAGACCGGCGTCGCTGCTGTGGCTGTTCACGGCAGGTAAACTGCTTCTGGAACCAAGTTCACACCTCAGATCATTTAACAGGAGCACAGACACACGATCACCGTGGAGACAACGTGAAATATTACTTGTATATCACATGGTGTCTGTCAGTATTTTCTCATAGCTACATTTACATTCTTGCAACATGTCAGTGTTTCTCTGCTGATTGATGTGTTGCTCAGGTTGAAGGAGGAGCGTCCCAGACACCCCGTCCACTGCGACTACATTCAGGCCGTCGCTCAGGCTGTTTCCATCCCCGTCATCGCCAAGTAAGCCTATTTGTTGTAACGGAAGAAGACATGATTTCTGTTTCAAGAGACTTGAAAATTGTTTGGGACAGATATCACCTTCTCAAAGTTCTCTCTTCTCTTCATCTGGTACTTCAGTTTCAAGCAGGGACTGTTTTGAAAACCCGGTGTATTCAGCAGGAAACTCGCGACTGTCTGCAACAAAGCAGCACTCTGCGGAGCCATGTTCCTACAAAATAAAACCTAACAGATGTGTCTGTCCGCCCTGAAAGAGGGATCCCTCCTGTCTTCTTTCATTTTTCCCCCCATTTAAGTTTTTTTTTTGTGGTTTTTCCTCAGTATAGAGTGTCGTTTTTGGACAGTATAGGAGCTCAGTCTATTACTTCAGCTACTGAGATGTCTAACCCAGTCTGAGTGACCTGGATGACGCGCTTCTCTTAAAGTTGCGCTACCATTTGCTGTGTGTTGCGTTCGGTACAGAACCTACAGGCTTTCTTCGACTGCACAATCCATTTATTGTTCCCGCCGTGCATACATGTGAATAAAGTCCATTTTTCCCGTTTCCATCGAAAACCCGAACACACGACTCACAGCTTGGCCAACCAACCTTTAGTGCCAGTGACTTTCCTACCTATACTGAGCTCAAGAACATATTTGTCTCCTCCAGACAGGCTGAAAAGCTTTCTCAGGCATATTTGTGATTTTGGCCTATATAAATAGAATTGACTTGACTAGAAAAAAAGAAATTGATTTGTTTCTGTTCAGCAACTAACTGTAAAATCTGAGATGTTGAAGTGTCTCTGAACGCAACAACAGGGAGAATTTTTAAGCTGATTTGTTTTTGCTCCCAACTGCATAAATGTCTGACAGCAACCACAAAGCTAAGTTATTTGGGCTAGATTAGTTAACTAAAGCAGGTTTCAGGTCTCAAGTTGATTTTCATAGCACGGTGAAATAAACTGAAACCAAATGCGACCAGCGGGACAGAAAATCCGTCTAAGAACTTGTTTGTTAATTAGTCGTTAAACTCAGTCGCTGTCCCGGCTCTCCTGCAGTGGAGGTTCTCTGGATCTGGTGAAGACAAACGCCGACATCGAGGAGTTCAGGAAGGCGACGGGCGCCTCGTCGGTCATGTTGGCCCGTGCCGCTATGTGGAACGCATCAGTGTTCAGCAAGCAGGGACCACTTCCTTTGGAGAGGGTCATGGAGGAATACCTCAAATATGTGAGTGTCTGCATGATCCACAGACCCGTGGTTTTAATATCAGGCATTAAAAGTATAAAAATGTCATTAGAGATTTTTTTTCACCATGAAATGACAGATCCTTTAGCTGAGATTAGCCAGTGGAGAAACTTGGATGCAGACTGACTCTGTTCCTGGTCGTCTTGTGTTTCACAGGCGATCCGATACGACAACCATGTGTTCAACTCAAAGTACTGTCTGTGTCAGATGCTGAGGGACAAGGTGGAGTCTCCTCTGGGGAAGCAGGTGCAGGCAGCTCAGACCAACGCTGAGATCAGGTACAGGACTTCTTCCTGACTTATAAACCAGGGGTGACACCGCCGACTGTTGGTGTCTGATGTCAGGTATCAAGTGATGTGCGACGTGAATGTGGTGTTGTGTTGCAGCGAGGCGTACGGGCTACAGGAGTTGTACCAGCAGACCCAGGAACGGCTGCAGGCCAGGAGGGAGGCCCTGCAGAGCAGCAGCCAGCCAGACCGACTCGTGATGGACGGAGACGTCACCACCATGGCTGTCAAGTTTGAGCGGTCAGTTATCATGCTCAACATGCTCATTCAAAAAAATAAAATAAAAAATACTTAGGCTTCAGTCTAACATCTTAATATATGCACAGTGAGAGATTTGTGCCACCACACAAACTTGATTTGAAAGACGTGTTCCAAAATGTGATCTGTGAACTAGATGTTGGTATTTTAGTGTGATCTGTTAGTAGAGTTCGTCAGCTTGTCAGATTTTGCTCTACACTTTCAGACTTGGCTGGACTTTGAGCTGAATGGTAACGTGTTAGCATTAGCATCTGACATTTAAAGGTTCTATGTGGAGTTTTCAGAAAGTCCTTGTTATTAATGACACTGGTGGCCGTTAAGTGAACTGCAGTCAGACATGACAATCTGAACGTGACATACAGAACGTGATTTACGATCATATTTAGAATAACGTTTCTATCCGTCATGTTCCTATATTTTATTTGGACCATTGGCTCCATGATACTGACTATCTTGACGCTTGCAAATGACTTTATCAGGTAACGTTACGAAGCAACCAACGCCAGATCCATGCCGCATAGCTAAGTTACAGCTAGCTGGCTAACTTTAGCTTATGTGTGTAAATCACCTTGAAACTAAAAACTATACTTTTATGTATAAATTTAGCAACTCAAATAAATGTGCTTTCGTACATCCAGTTAGCATGGTAGCATACTAATGTTAGGTATGTATATGTTATCATGCTACGTTAGCATTCAGCATTTTGTTCTTTTACTAAACGGGTATTTGTCAGGAGAAGTTTTGAGGATCTCGACTTGTATTTGTGGTTTCAGGAGGGAGTATCCACCTCATATCACTCCAAAGATGTTCCTGCTGGAGTGGAGCCGCAAGGAGAAGCTGGAGCAGCCTCTTTATGAGATGGTAAGAAACTCCGAAAATCTGCCCCGTGAACTTCTGCAGCTCTGAAACACACACTGAAACAACACGGCCAGAGTCCTGGGTTTGATGCTGAGGGTGATACTGGAGCTGATAGAATTTACTTTGATTGATTACTAGACTTGATTGATAACTGCACTGGTTGTCGATGGGAAGATCTTCACCTGAGCCAGAGATAAGTTACTTCTGACAAAACTTACAGCAGAAATTAAAATTTACGACAAAAAGAACCAAAATGCCCCCAAAAATCGAAGGGGAAAATGTTTCCCAGGTTTAATGCATTTCTGCTGTGATGTTACCATTTATATATATTTAGATTTGTATTATTATAGAAGTGGTCAGATTTAGAGCTTCTGATTGTTGGGACAAAATCTTGCTTAATCAGCTGCTTGAGCTAAAACAGAGGACAGCGTGGGTCTGTGTTTGTAAGACTACTTCAGCAGCTGATTTTTGAGCCTTGATCGATAAGTTGTGTTAAGGCCACGTCGCAGCGGTGTGATCTGACCCGTCTCAGCAAGACTCAAGCCGGCTGATGGCGTCGCCTGCGACTCAGCTTGTCAAGTCGCCAGCGGCTGGTTTTAGAACGTAAGGCACGTCACCTGTTCGAACAACCTATCAGCTCGTAGCAAAGTCAGCTGGTCATCTCGACCCTCTTTTTTTTTAAATTTATTTATTTATTTATTTATTTTTATGTTTTTGCCGTTTCATCAATAATAGAACTTCAACTGTAGCAAGTAACTCCCTATCACTATCCTCATTCATATTCCTCATTCATACGCAACAAATTACATCCAGCTACAAAAAAGCCTGAAAAGCCGACAGTTAGAACAGACGTACAGAGAGTCGTTGCTATGGAAACTATACACCGTCTCGTCTCATTGGTGTAAATTGGCAGGTTTGAGAAGGTTTCAACTCGTCTCATCGCGAGTCTTTGGTTTGAAGTGGGCTTTACAGATTTGCAAAAATGGTGCATCAGCGTGACAAAGACGTCAGATGTGATTTGCAATCGACACATGCAGTTTATTCTGCAAACTGAAGGCTGTCCAGCTCGTTACCTGACTGCATATTTCAGTGTATTTCATGCGCTTCACCAAGCCCGTAAAGAAAAGAAATCAGTAGCAGCAACATCTTCAGGGTCCGCTGAGATCTGCAGTCTGACAAACTGCCACCGGAGCAGCTGTGAACAGCGTGTGTTGTGTTTTCAGGTGCAGCGCTCGCAGGATCGAGCCTTTCAGTCCATCGTGACAGTAGCAGAGAAGAAATACAGATCTTCACTGTGGTCAGTACACACACACACACACACACACACACACACACACACACACACACACACACACACACACACACAGGAACAACATGCACCTGAGGGCTCTCATGTTATTAAATCATCTTTTTATTTTCAGGGAGAAGTCAAAGAAATTTGCCGAACAAGCGGCCGCCATCGTCTGCCTGCGAGTTCTGGGAATACCGGAGGGTCGTATCGGTGAGGAAGACTCTGGCCTGGTCTGCAAGAGGAAGAGGGAGGGGAAGATGAATGGCACCACGGAGGAAGAGGGGAGCCACAAACGTCATGTAGCTGATATCCAACAGGAAACGGCCAACTCAAAGGCCGCTGCAGTGGCCAATGGTGACCACCGCCAACCAGACTCGCCTCCAGAGCAACCGTAGAGTTCATGAAGAGTTCATGAAAAAACTTCTCTTAGTTTAAACAGGAGGACACGAAGCTTCTGTAGCGACTGACGGACAGGTGTGTGAACCGGAAGAACAAATCTGATGCTGATGAGCCTTTATTGGTGATTTTTGTTTCTCTGCACCAAAAAGCTCATCAGTTCATTTTTCCCCCTGTTCTTTTTATGGTAATCCTGAAAATGAACTTTTAAATTTAGATAATTTGCTCTCAAACACAAACAGCAGCTGCTCGACTCTGCCTTTAAGTTTTTCAGCTTTTATTTTTTTCTTTCAGAACCGTTTTCACACGTTTGGACCAGGATCTGTTCAGTGCAAATACAGTCTTCCACTGGGTCAGATGGGAGAGAGTCTTCATTATTATTATGACACATTTTATTTGGATAAAATCCATGTTTTAATCTGGTAACTGAAGGGGTTCAGATGTGGATTTGCAGCCAGTAGTGGGCAGCGGTGAACCTTTATATTAAGGTTTCATTGATAGTTCAGAAAAACACTATTCATTTTAACCTCTGTGCCTTACAGAAGACGTTTTTTTAAAATCATGACTTTTGGAGTTTGGCCTTGAACTCATCATCTGTCGGATTCATCCTTCAGTCTCTGTTGAAGATGCCTGATGATGGAGTTTTTAACTGTTTGTTGTCATCACTGTTCTCTAAAGTAGATATTTGGTGCCATATATTTCTATTTCTACTTGTATCCACCTCTGGTTCTTATGTGTAAAAGTATTCACCTGAAAAATCTTCCAAATCCTGCAGAAACTGTGTTGTTGTTGTTGTTGTTGTTGTTATTATTATTATTATTATTATTATTTAGGTACCTATTTCTTTATTTAGGTGACATATTTAATTATGATGAACAAGGTCCGTGTAAACGTGATAAAATGATAAAATAATGTCCTTTTCATTTAAACGCAGCCTTTGGTCTTGTGATTAAAAAGTCTTAAAGTCCTGAATTGAACCTGTCAACCTGAGAGACGTAGACACCCAGCTACTGACGTCATCACCGGGCTGCCTAATGGTGCCTTCAGGGGCCCTGGGAGATGTGACAATAACGTTCCATTTGAGCGCGCAGACCAGGGAAGGGCATTAGCAGCAGCCACTAGTCAAATGCTGGTAAAATATAAGAGAGGCTGGTAGATTTCAGACACAGAATAATGATTTGCTGTTGAGTGGCTGGTGAATTTGAACATTTATCTGTCAGTGGCTGGTAGATGTTCACATTTTAAAAAGTTCATTTCCCACCCTGCCAACAACTACTGCAACACCTCGTGACAACATTCTTCAAATGCAACTCTGTAAACGTAAAAAGGATTAAAATAAACCAGTCTGAGTCAAAAGCTGCGCGTTTAAAAATTACAGACCAGTTTGTGAGGTAGTAAATATTTTTGTTCTGCTGTCTTTTAACACATCTCAGTGCAAAACAGACAGGCTTGCTTGTTTTTGGCGTGTCTGTTTTGCACTGAGATCATTGACAAGATATCGGATCAATTTATTTAATCGCACGCAGGAAATGAGTGTCACAGCAGCAAAAGGAAGTGTGCAAACAGGCGTAGTATAGACGTGAAAAGTAACATAACACTAGAATATTATATATATATATATATTATGAACATCTACATATCAAAATGGAATCGCAAAATTATCTTTACAAAGCTTTTTAAATTTAACTTTTTATGATTTTATTTACCTGTATGTCTGCACATCACACATCTCCTGCTTTAACATTTAAAGTTTGCATCTCGTGATCACTGTAATTCAAATACAGCTCTCATTAGTTTGAATTTATATAACTTCAATTTAAATAAGTTGAATTCAATGTCTTTAAAATGGATTAATTGCAAAGTGAATGACAATTATCTTACTTTGTTTTACTGAAAGTATGTTATTGCATAATTTAGACAAGACAAATTTCAGTATTTGATTTATATTAGTTTAAAATAAAATCAATTTAGGATCTGATTATAATAGAACACTGTAAAAGTGTATAATTATTCCAGTGGCACACCCCAGACTCCATACATAAGACAAGAACCACTAAAAAAAAGAGGTACTATGTACGGTATAAGCCACACATAAATAGTGTCTAAGAAAACGTATAGTTAAAACACAGATAATCGCAAATGACGTAAACACAATAAATACATTTAAAAGAGACAAAAACTGCCTAACTTTTTAAAGAATTTAAAGCTCGATCTTAAAGTATTTTAAAATTTAAGTTTGACCCAAATACACAAGCTGCTAGATGTGAACTCTTGGCTGCTGATTACTAATTTATAATTAACAAACAACTACTTAAACTACTTAAAACTGTATTTCGAGAACGGTTTTATAATTTCCTAACATCGCCGTAATAGGCAACTTGGAGTTTACGAGGAGCCCGTGAACGCAGCATGAGGATCAATCTGGAGGAGAGTAAAACTCGCTGCCACCGAACAGAAACACCGAACACAACAAGTTAACACAATAATGGGACTTTTACGGGTTTACTACGGGCTACGGAGGCGTGTTTATTGATCGTGTTGATGTCAGTTAACAACTTTTAGTCGCGGAATTAGTCGACGTGTTGTTGGCGCCCCAGCTGAAACAAGAGTTCTGCTTTCAGTCGGATGGAAGTGAGTGAGACAGGTCAGTTTTAAAGACAGACAGGTCGGTTTAACGGCTGCCTCTGAGGACATTTAGTGTCTCTCCCCTTCAATGTCCACATTAAACTTCGCTGAGGAGCTGGACTTCAGACTGATCTTTGAGGACGACGGCAGACAGACAGCAGCAGGTACGTGTCATTTTGGCGACGCTAGTTAGCGATTTGTCAGCTGCGTTAAGTTAACAAGAACTAGCGGGAGTTACACCGGAAGTTGAGCACTGTAGTTTACAAAGTAAAAGACTCGCTTATTATGCCAATGAAAATATGCGTTTAATTCAATATAAAATAATGTACAGAATCTACTGTACAAGAGGTAAAGTTCAGAAATATGAGAGATATGTATCAGGGATTCATCGATCCACGCTTTTTGGGATTGTTGTAAAATTGAGAAGATGTGGTTTGATATGTGTGTTGTCGTCGTAGGTTTAGTTTTACGGTCTTGTTTTGTCTTTGTCGTCAGGATTGTGAATTTTTTGTTTTGTTGATGCAGGAAGTGTATGTGATGTAAAAGAGCAGGAAACTGGACTTAAACATTATCCATGTATAATTAAGAGTTCATTATTATAGGATGTAGTAATAATAAAATGGCAGTAGGAATTATAACAACTATTACAGCAATCAGTCGTGCTGATCTAATATGTCTAATACTTAAATATAAAATATAAGTATGAAGAAAATACTGTCAGTGTAAAAGTGTACATTTTAATGGTTAAATCCAGACTGCCTCTGGGTGATATTTTCTGGTGATATTTTTCATCTCCTTCAAAGGTTAAATGAGGTAAACGCTTCAGTCTGATGTAGCTTGTATAAACCACTATTATTACTGAAATCAGGTTTATGTTGTCTGTATCAGTGACTGTGTGCCTAATAATAACTACAACTATACAGTAATGCTTGGTGATCAATTATCTTTCAATCTGCAATTCGATAAATCAACAAATTATTGTGGATATAGGTTCTTTTAAAGAGTTCACTCACTTTTTGTGCGTTGTTAGGCATACAGGATTTTACTTTGAAAATTGTAACCGGAAGTCATGCTGTCTTATTTTACTTGGTGTGACACATCCAGCTGTCTGCTGTTAAATTTAGGTGAATTTTTAAATGTGGATCAGCCTCCAGTAAAACCACAGACAGCTACAGTCTTTACTGTATTGATTAGCATTATTGATTAGGCAGCTGTAGTTTTAACGTATTGATCAGCAGGCTGTTGGGACAAGTTGCTGTAATTTCTTGGGGTCAACTAATGTTGGTCATATTTTAGAACTCACAAAGGGGTTAGAAGATATTTTAGACTCACTGAACCAGCATGTGATGTTGACTAAAAATTGTATATGGTAGTGATTAAACTAGGACAGCACTCCAATTAGACTTTTTAATATTTCCATATCATAGTGATACAATGATATGAAGTATCACTTGTTGTTTAGTACTCACTATAAGTCATTTGTCTTTTAATGGCACTTTCTACTAAGAGATATTGATCAGATGGCGCTCCTGTGAAGAGAAAAAGAAGAATTAATTCCTCCTTGAAGAATAGGAAAAGCAACTAACTATTACTAACAACTAACTGTTGTTTTCATTAGCGATTCATTTGCATATTATGTTTTCAATGAATTGACCAAACATTTGATCTATAAAATGTCAGAAAAATTCCCACAGTCCAAGTTCACATTTCCAAATTGCTCATTTTCTCCAACCGATTGTCCAAAACCCAAAGATATTTAATCACAGAGAACTAAGAAAACTGGCAGATATTCACATTTCTGTAACATTCTGTAAGAACAATTTCCCCCCGGGGATCAATAAAGTATTTCTGAATCTGATTCTGATTTGAGAAGTTGGAAACGATTTGTTGATCAATTTGTCAGACAGAAAATGATGCAACTATTTCGATAATCAATTAATCATTTAAGTCATTTATCAAGCAACAAGTCTAGCCATGCTAGCGGCTCTGTGAGGCTGTATTTACAAGGTTTGTACAAAGTCTTGAAAGTTTGGAAAATGCTTAATTTAAACTGTTATGTTTTCAAGGTTAGGAAAATGCTTGAATTCGAATATACTCCTTGAAAAATACTTGATCCCTTTCTCTGGAAATTAGGAAGCGTTAAATAATCCAGATCAAAACATACAATCAAGTTAATATGAACATCTAGTGAAATAAACAAAGTGACAATATACATTGATTGCTGTTGGTATAAAGCAATTCTGTACACTTTATTTTTCGCAGTTGCATTTATAGTAACATGTTAGATGTGATGATGAAGGCTTCGAGAGTCTGGAAAGTTTTGGTTTAGGTGCCTTGAAAGTGCTTGAATTGTACTCTTAAAAAGCTGTACGAACCCTGTACTTAGGCACAGTGGTGCTTTGAACTAAATGCTAACGCTAGCATGCTAACATGGTGATGCTAAGCAGCCGTAATGGTTACCATGTTCACCATCTAAGTTTAGCTGCTGAGTGCAGCTGAGGCTGATGGGAATGTCATTAGTTCTGCAGGTATTTGGTCATAAACCAAAGTATTGAACACATTAACATGTTGACCTGATGATGGCGCTAGAGGAAAAGTCAGAGGATCACCAAAGTTATTACAGTTCATCCTGAGGGGAACATGAATGTGTGAAGCAAATTTCATGGCAATCCATCCAGTAGTTGTTGAGATATTTCGGTCCAGATCAAAGTGGTGAAACGATCGACTGACAGGCAACATTGCTGGGCCCTGAGCTGTGCTGCTAGCGTGGCTAAAAATGCTAAAAATTCTCTGGTTCCGACTTCTCAGTTGCCGCTTTTCCTTGTTTTGGATGAGATTTAACTGAATATCTTTGGGTTTTAGACTGTTGGTCTAACAAAACAATACATTTGAAGACGTCACTGTGGGCTTGGGGAAATTGCGTTAGTCATTTGTCACTATTTTCTGATATTTTATAGACTAAGCAATTAATCAGACGGTCAGTGAATTAGTGAATATTACATGATTAATAAATGATCAAAATAGATCAAAAACAGATAATGCTTGTAGCTCTACACTGCTTCCAGTTGCAGTAAATTGTACCTCAGAGGAATCTGTTAATAACATGGGTAACACTTACTCATGAGGCAAGTTGGTGGCTTGCAGTGTCTCTGATGTGAGAGCTGGGTGTAAACATGTTGCTCTGAGGGTCAGGGGGCTGAATCTAATGACATGAAATCAGTGATCAATAGAGTCGAAATCACACTGAATGGACTGAATCGGTATCAGTGTCCCGGAACTGAAAATAAAAGAGTCGTTATTGTTTTCAGTTTCTGGTGGCTGATTGCATCACACCAGTGTTTTAGCCTCCTTGTTAAACTGCCGAGTTAAGTGTCATTGTGGTATTGAAATACCTCTCTGTATGTGAAAACAGCACAACTTGTGGTGGCCATTTTTCTAGATTTTCTGACATTTTATGGACTGCAGCAGGGATACTCCACCTGCTTTGCCCAGGGGCCACTTTGACAGGAGTCCAATAACCAAACATTAATAATATTGGTCAGATATCTTGCGGTACTACCAGACAGGAACGCTGCACTGAAGCTAGCAACCTGCATAGCAGTTGTCATTTGGCAAATTAAACACAGAGGTTTGGTGTGAGGCGGCAAAATGAAGGCAAATTCATCCGTCCATGTTTCATTGAATTGCCTGTTTTCATTGTCAACCTTTCGACGCTTGCTGTCCTCACTCAGAGGCAGATCACCAAGAGCCAGATCCAGTCGCAGCAGCCTCACGCAGGCACATGGGAGAAGTTGTGCCCTCAGGATTTTCTGCCAGGCACACAGCCCTGAAGGCAAACTTCTCCCATGTGCCCCGTGCAGGTCACGTGAACAGCTTGCACTGCACAGATCACTGAAAGGCTAAGATGTAACTTTAACAGCCAAGGGACATTATTGAACATTTACTAACTGATATAAACAAAAAGTTCCCAGTGGGAATCAATTTGTTTTCATTGTGAATTAGAAAATGGTCGGCTGGCCACAGTCATAATCAGTCAGTTGAGATAATAATCGTTTATGAAAATAATGTTTGTTGCAGCCCATTGATTTGATGCTTTTGTGTTCCATCGGTACGTTTGGTTCCAGTTTGTCCACATGAAGCAGAGGTGAAGGGAATGTTGTGGCTTTTATCCAAAATTCAGATCCCTGTTCTGCTGCAGCAGACGAAATACTGAGGAAGTCTGTAGGTGATGAAATACAGACTCTGTTAGGCTGCTTGTGTTTCAGGCAGCGTGCCGCCCCGCCTGTCTGCCGGCAGGTTTTACTTCCTGGTTTTCTAACCGCTCTGTGGCACCCAGCTGGCAGCAGGCCTTGCATCACGTCTCATTTATCTCCATTCTGCACATTGAGGGTTATTTGCAAAGAAGCAGCGAGTGGAGCTGCTGAAGCAGATCACAGTTGCCGCTTCTTTGACGCCTTTTTTGCATGTAGCATGCAAGGTGTTTGAGAGAGGGGTATTAATAGTCGGGTCGTGGTGAGGAGTGTGTGCAGCTGTGTGGAGGAACTTACTGAACTGTTGGAGATAATCTGTCGCCACAATTAGTCCAGTGCATGAACTACTAACTGCTGCTGCTGTGTCACTGTACTGTAAATGTACTCATAATAAATAATAAATATAAATACACGTCACAAATACAGTCACAAAACTAAACAGCAGGCAGGGAGCAGAGAGTGCAGTATGACACTGCTTCCAACCCTTTTGGCTGGTAGCATTTTGTTGTTGTTGTTTTATTTAAATGATTTGTTCACAATTAACAAATGATTTTGAGAGGCTCGAAGAGACACAATTATCTTGGAAATCGGTGGGGAAAAAAACAAGATCAGAGGAAAATTTGTGTAGAAGAAATATGTTTCTTTTTCTGCTTTCCTGTCCTCTTAATCATGGCGTGACCCCCCCAGATTGGGAACCACTAAAGTATAAACATGGCATGAACAGGCGGAGGATGGATGGATGATAGATGGATGGATGGGTGGATGATGGATGGGTGGATGATAGATGGATGGATGGATGGGTGGATGATGGATGGGTGGATGATAGATGGATGGATGGGTGGATGATGGATGGGTGGATGATAGATGGATGGATGGATGGGTGGATGATAGATGGATGGATGGGTGGATGATGGATGGGTGGATGATAGATGGATGGATGGGTGGATGATAGATGGATGGATGGGTGGATGATGGATGGGTGGATGATAGATGGATGGATGGATGGGTGGGGTGGATGATAGATGGATGGATGGATGGGTGGATGATGGATGGGTGGATGATGGATGGGTGGATGGGTGGATGATGGATGGGTGGATGATGGTGGATGGAATGCACGCGTTGAATGATAGCTGACGGACGGACGCAAGTGACGATTTGACGCAAGTGGACGACAGACGGACTACCGGGCATCGACGCACGGCGGACGATTTGGACGGACGATTATGACGGGATCGGACGGACGGGTTGACGATAGACTTTGACGACGGGCGGACGACGGATTTGACGACAGATTTGACGGACGGACGGGCGGACGACGACTCTGACGGACGGCGGACGATTTGACGCAAGTGGACGACAGACGTACGGATTGACGCGACGATGACGCAAGTGACGACAGACGGACGGACGGGCGGACGATTGCATCTGACGACGCAAGTGACGACGGACGACGGACGGGCGACGACGGACGCAAGGACGACAGACGGACGACGGATCGGCGACGATGACGGGCGGATCGACAGACGGACGGACGGGGCGGACGATTTTGACGGGTACGACAGATGCGGGATGACGGATGGGCGGATGATGATGCGGATGATAGATGGATGGATGGATGGGGTGGATGATAGATGGATGGATTGGATGGGTGGATGATGGATGGATGGATGGGTGGATGATAGATGGATGGATGGGTGGATGATGGATGGGTGGATGATAGATGGATGGATGGATGGGTGGATGATGGATGGGTGGATGATAGATGGATGGATGGGTGGATGATAGATGGATGGATGGATGGGTGGATGATGGATGGATGGATGGGTGGATGATAGATGGATGGATGGATGGGTGGATGATAGATGGATGGATGGATGGGTGGATTTATTGTATGCGAAGTGGAAATTTGTTTCCACACAGCGTGCATTATCTTCCAGAACACAGATACATTTGCACAACACATACTCTCCATCACTACATATTCACATGCAGACAATCTTTCACAGATTGTGAAGTCTTGAAAGTTTGGAAAATGTTTAATTTCAACCGTTGTGTTTTCAAGGCCAGGAATATGCTTGAATTCGAATTTACTCCTTGAAAAATGCTGGATTTTCAACATAATCTGGTGTTTCAGATCGACACAATCACTCATGGAAACCAGAAATCTTTCAATATTTGAAATTTGTTTCTTGTCTCCTGGAATTTATAGTAACAATTTAGATTGATAAAGGCTTTGAGAGTCTGGAAAGTTTTGGTTAAGGTAACTTGAAAGTGCTTGAATTTTACCCTTAAAAAGCTGCACAAACCCTGCTTTCAGTCTTTCTGAGTTTTATTTCAGCAGCATCATTTCTATACTGGATATAGAACTGGTAAATAAAATATTATTAATATATTAATTATATATATTATTAATATATTTTATTGATTTATAATAAGGGTCACCTGTGTACCATGGATCAAGTCCTTACCGCATCATCCCCCCTCTCTCTCTCTCTCTCCTGCCTTTTCCATCTCTCTCTACTGTCACTAGAAAATAAAGCAGAAATGCCGGAAAAAAATATCTTAAATTTGTTTTTTAACAATATATAATAAAATAATATCAATTCAGGAATCAAAAACTCGATTACAAAAATCATAAATAAAAGAATCACGACACTTAAGTGACTGGACGTGTGCTATGGTGAGAGCCACGCGAGTGATGGCTAAATTACTGGGATAAACGTTTCAGGCAGCGCTAGTGATTTTCACTGTTCACACATGCAACTACATCCAGGAACATTTCCGTCTGTCGCCTTTTCACACACATGCCAGGGCAGCGCCGGAATAGACGGGGCAAGGCCAGATGGACGTGTACGCGGCGGGAGACGTCTCTAAGTCTTTTTAGGAACATGGCGGGCGAGGAGCAGTTTCTGTCCGGTGCCAGTGTTCTTGTAATGTATATAATATTCAGCTATTAAATCACCCGCTTAATTGATTAATTAGATTAACTGTTTTGTCTATGAAATGTCAAAAAATGCTCATCACTATTCCTCAGCAACCTCAAAGATATTCAGTTTACAATGAGATAAAGCAGAGAAATGATAAATGACTTAAACAATTCATCTTCTATCTAATAGTTGTGTTGATTAACCTACTAACAGAGGAAGTGTTCACAGCTCAGTAGCCGGTGTGAAGTGAAAAGGACGATGCTGTTCTGGCGTTTCCTGACGAGTTGAAGTGCATGGAGACACTGCTGGTGTGTGGGCTTCCACTGAAAACAATGGGTGTGGGTGTTCTGAAGAGCGTCACTCACTGCTGCTGTGTGTTGCCCTTTAGTCTGTTAGAAAAAAGTGAGACATGTTCTCCTCACATCTGATAAGCAATAACCAGGACATATTTGGCATTTGTGTTTGATAAATGACCTAACAAATTAATGGATTATCAAAAGTGTTGTTGATGAATTTTCTTCAACTAATTTTTTTGTCTAAAAAATTTCAAACAATAATTACTTTTGCCACAATCACAAGTTTCCAGAGCAAAACGAATTTCCTCTTGTAGGATATAAATATCTGAGCTGATCCGATGTCTAAAAACCCAAACCAGAAACAGAAAAGCAGCAAGTCCTTATTATTAATTAAGTCATTGCTTCATTTTCTACTGATTAACTATTGTCTAATAATTTCAGCCTTAGTTGTGATCTCTAACTTTACACGAGGGAATCAAACTTTAAAAAGACAGTAGCAGAAAACAAAAACAGTTTAATGAAAGCTTTTTATGCCTGATGCAATAGCCACACATTAAACATTTTGCATTTGCTGTTTGAAATAGTGCCTCTGCACTAACGTTAATGTTGTATTTCATAAAAGTTGATACATTTTTAGTTAGTGGAGGTGGTCCACCACACTGTAAAACACTGTGGGAAACCCTGTGATGTTGTTTCTTGTCAACATTTTATGAACCTGTCTGCTGGCTGTAGATGAATATTAACTGTCAGGTGCACTACTGATACATGGCAATAAAAAACAAGCGTGTTTGCAATGCAAATGATCTCACGTGTGATTTACATGTCGCTTCATCTCTTCACCTCACAGGTCCAGATCTCGATGTGAGGACACCTCCCGCCTCCACACAGGCTCTGGCCGAGCAGCCCGTCATCCAGGAGCTGCAGAGTCACCCCTCATGTTTCCCCACCGCAGGCGACTACCAGCATGTCGGCTACCAATCCCAGGGGCCCCAGTACGGGGCCCAGGGGAACCCCAGAGCCTTTGACTGTCCGAGTATCCAGATCACCTCCATCGCTCCTAACAATCATGTGGAGCCGGGCAGCAGCCAGGAAGTTTTAGCGGTGGGCGGAGCAGAGGGGGGTTATCCTGAGGCATCCTGGTCCAGAGGCCAGCTCTACCTGCCCCTGGACGCCTGCTACCGGGACGCGGCGCTCTGCCCGAGCCCCTGCAGCAGCCTGTCCTCCAGGAGCTGGATGTCCGACCTCTCCTCCTGCGAGTCCTTCTCCCATGTCTACGATGACGTGGAGGGGGAGCTGCGAGACGCTGCCCGCCTCGCCCTGGGGTCGCCCCTCGGGTCGCCTCTGGGGTCCCCAGGCTGCGGAGGCGGGGCCTTTGGAGTGGAGCTGTGGCAACAGAAGTACCAGCATCCTCTGGCCTTCAGCCCGGCTCTGTCGCCTCATCAGTCGCCCCGCCAGTCGCCCCGCCAGTCACCCTGCCACTCCCCTCGCACCAGTGTCACTGAGGAGAGCTGGCTGAACCGCCGGCCCACCTCCAGGTACACGTCAGCATGGTTTCCAAATGTCTAATTAGTAACTTTATTTATTTAACCAGTTAGTGTCATTGAGATCAAGATCTCTTTTTCAAGACTCAGAAAAAGTCAGACAACCACACAACCAGCAAAGGGCATCATTTAAGTGGGTGGATTTTCTTACTAAAATCCCTCTAAACAGTGTCCTCTGACTGTCCAGCTGCCAAAATCCAGAGGAGAGAAGAACGAAGTAGATAAAGATGTCGATCAATAAGCTGAATGAGCAGCAGCAAGTGCTTTTTTTTTTTTCGGGTTTCGCCTCTCAGGCTACGTACAGACTTCAGTGTGTCCAAACCTACGCCCTTGCAACCAACACACAAAAACAACACATAAGTCCAGGCAGCCAATAAAGCCACAATTAACAAAATTCATTAAAACAATTACAAGAGTCTTAGACTTGCAGTTCATTCCATTTTAAAGGTGCCATTAGTGCGTACATATGGAATCTCTGAAGTTTAGTAGTTATTGGATCGTGTTTCTGGAGTTGCAAGATTTAAATAAGAGAAGAGATGTGAGGTAGTTTGTTAGCTTTAACAGTAGAGCTTTATAGGTGAATATCATGAGACGATTATTCCTTCTTATCAGTGAGGAAGTCCGTCCAGTTTGGACATATAGAGAGAAGTGATGATGAGTATAAAATGTGACATTAGTGATGAAGTGTAAGGCACTGTGATGAACAGGGTTTAGCTGCTGAAGTGATGATGGGGCACCATGACGGGACAGAGTATCTCTGTAATCAAGTGCACACATAAAAGTTGACTGAATGATAGTTTTTGGTTAAGAAAAGACAGACGGCCTTTATGTCTGTACAGGAAATTTGAGTTTAAATTTTGGGGTCAAATGTTGAATATCAGTATTTAGTTGATTCAACATCGACGCTGGTAAAATCCTGCTAATCCCGACCGGACTTCTTTCTCAGGCCGTCATCCAGACCGACCTCCCCCTGCGGGAAGAGACGCCACTCCAGTGCCGACCCCCACGCCCGCTCGCCCTCCCCTCACCACTCCCCCAGCCCCACGCCAGGCGCCTCTCCACGAGGCAGTGTGACGGACGACACCTGGGTGGGAAGCCCCTCCAGCGCCCTGGGGCCCCTCCTGATGTCCGGCTACCAGGAGCTGGACGTCCCCTCCAAGACCAGGAGGACAACTGGGAGCCAGCTGGGCCTCCTGGCCAGTCAGGGAGACCCCAGGCTGGAGCCCTTCCTGGATTCTCCCGGGGAGGAGGGACGCGAACAGGACGGCCTGGCCGAGCTCTTCCTTCAGGTGCCCTCCCACTTCAGCTGGAGCAAACCCAAACCTGGAAACCCTCCTCTGTTCAGGTCGGCTTTATTTCACTAAAGATATTATCACTTTTAAATGTGCTAGTTCTCTGAAAATTGGGCAGCTTTTGTTTGTGAACTTTTATCATGTAGTTAGTGATTTTAGTGCTGAAACAATTAGTCAATTAATTGTTTTACTGAAAGTAGTATAAGAACATTTTTAAAGGAAAAGTGTGACATTTTGAGAAATATGCTTATTCTCTTTCTGGCGGAGAGTTAGATGAGAAGATTGATACCACTCTCATGTCTTAAGGATTAGGCAACCAGCGGTCGGTTAGCTTAGCTTAGCATAAAGACTGGAACCGGGGAAACAGCTAACCTGTCTCTGTCCAAAGGTAACAAAATCCACCTACCAGCACCTCGAAAGTTCACTATTTAATACGTTTTGTCTCGTTTGTTGAATTCATACAAAAACTAAAGTGTAAAAACTTTGGGGCTTTGGGGCAGGACTGTTTCTTGGCTGCGATCAGCAACTGCTCCTAGTCAAGAAATAATCCGGCACATAATCCACCGTAAAACAGTGGATTTTGAATTCAGTCTTTCCACACTTGTATTGCACTGTTTTTGGATGGATATAACGTGTTTACTTTTTTACTTTGGACAGAGCCAGGCTAGCTGTTTCCCCTGTTTCCTGTCTTTATGCTAAGCTAAGCTAACCAGCTTTGAGCAGTAGCTTCATGTTTACCGTACGTGATATCAGAAAGCAAATAAGCATATTTCCCCTGTCTTACCTTAAACATCCTCTGCAGTGCAACTATAGTGAAAGGAAAAGAAAATTGGGAACCCTTGAACTCCCTTCAGAGATCCACTACTTTAAGAAACAGTGTAAGTGATTGGTGTCATGCAGTATCTGATCATTATGTGTGTGTTGTCTCTACCTCCAGGACCTCGTCGCCCCCTCCTCTGGACTGGCCTTTGCCCAACCAGTTTGACCAGTGTGAACTAAAGCTGGAGGTCCAGCCCAGATCTTACCACAGGGCGCATTATGAGACGGAGGGCAGCAGAGGGTCCATTAAGGCAGCTACTGCGGGGCATCCTGTCGTCAAGGTAACTAAGTAACATACTCAGTTTGACTTCACCCTGATTTGTAGGTTATATTTTGTTCCTGCACAAGGCTTTTAATGTCAAAATGATGGTATACTCACAGGTAATTTCTTTGGGACTTGTGAAGTAAACACAAACATTAAAGTTCAAGACAATATGTCAAGAAATGTTCTGATGGAGGCAGAGTCATGTTAGCAATTCATGGTAGCAGGGCCACTGTCAAGTTTCAAGATACTGAGTATTTATTATTATTATTTTATTTTCACTATATTCAGACATTTTACAGATTTAACAATTGATGATCTGCCAGGTATGTGTCAAAGAGCAACTGAGGGTGTGTATTGCTGATGCTGTGGGTGAACAGCCTCACGGATCCTCTGGATCAGAGAACAGAGGCAGGCTGAGGCAAGTAAAGCTCCATCAAGGCCTCGTATGTAACGGATACCAGCAGGGCTATTCTGGGTGTCACATTCTCAGGCCGCTGCTGAAGCCAGAGGAGCTTCCTGCTGCAAGATGTGTAAAAAGTCACAGTGCTGCTGGCTCACACAGGAAACGGAAAATCAATCAAAAAAAATCTTCACCCTGCAGCCATCAGTACAGGGCGAAGACTTTTGTGTGAAATCCACTTAAGACAGCAGAACTCTCTAGAGGATCAAACCTGACGTCATGTATTTTTCCAGACCGCCTTATATGTATTGGTCAGGGAGCTTTTTATATAGCAAATTCAAGTAAACGTTAGCGTTTCTTGAAGTAAATAGATCTTTCCTTACTAATGAAGCAGTAACAAGCTGTCATCAAATTAGACTGGTGGCACAGTGGGGACGGTTTATCAAAGTTTGCGTTTTTTCCTATAGTTATTGCACCATCATCAAGCTAATCGTTGGAAAAACCAAAAATCGACAGTGGTATCTAAAATATCATAGTTAAATATAAGTTTTACCTTGTTTTATATATATATATATATATATATATATATATATATAGCACCTACATTAGGCTAACCAGCATAGATGATTTAAAAGAACAGTTTGTCTCACTTTCTTGCCGAGAGTGAGACGAGAAGATCATGTCTGTGTGTTAAGTACGGAGCTGGTGTCAGGATGTGATTAGCATAAAGCTTAGCTTAAGCTTAGCCTAAAGACTGGAAACTGCCAGTCTGGATCTGTCCAAATTTAAAAAATACACAGACTAACACCTCCAAAGCTCGCTAATTAACACGTTATATCTCATCTGTTGAATCCATTCAGAAACAATTAAATAGATCCAGCAGGTAACTCCCCATAAAACCATAAAATGTTGTTTTTACATTTCTGTTTTTTGTTCCGCTTTCAGTTTTAATGTTCAGCTAAGCTAACTAGCTCTGTAGTTAACTTACAGACATGAGATTGATATTGATCTTCTCATTTCACTCAGTGAATCAATTTCCCAAAATGTTGGACATTTTGAATCACATTGGAATTACATTCATCACTCAGGCCAGTCAGTGTATGAAAACACCAGAATATGCTGCCCAACATGCTTCCACCTCGCTCCAAGTTTAGTCAAGATTGGACAGATTCTGAGATTTCACACTTTAGTTTCATGAAGTAGTATGAAGATGTTTCTTCCCTCTGAGTTTCGACAAGTCTGAGTGACATGACTGTTGAGATGTCTGTCAGGAAGAGCCACTGCTCATCACATGTTTATCAATGAATCTGTGTCTCCAGCTGATTGGATACAGCGAGCAGCCGGTCAGCCTGCTGTTGTTCATCGGCACCGCGGACGACCGCTACCTTCGCCCTCATTCCTTCTACCAGGTCCACCGGGTGACGGGGAAGATGGTTACCACCAACTGTCAGGAGAAAATTATGAGTAACACGAAAGTCCTGGAGATCCCTCTGCTTCCAGAAAACAACATGTCCGCCAGGTAACAGCGGGAACAGCATCAGACCTGGATTTAGTATTAGAGTTAAAATCAGTGTTACCCTGATATCTGGAGCCATGTTGTTCTTTCTGTGAGCTGATTCTGTCAGTGTTGTCCAACTCAAATGTTAATGGTTGTAGTAGTAACAGCAGCAGTATTAGTAGAAGTAGCAGTAGTAGCAACAGAAGCAGTATTAATATACAGCCTAGCCTTTCTGACCGAAGCAGCAATAAGCCCATTTCTAAATTTATTTCCAAACACTTGGAAAAAAGTTGTTTTAGCCACGTTGTTACAGGTGATTGAACACAGTTACATTTACATTTTTGAAAAAAGTCAGCCTGACTTTTAGCTCAGAAACTGTTAAGAGTTACTAGTGACATTCTTAAAGGTAAAGTTCATCAAAATGTCGAACCTCTCCTTTAAAATGCCAGGGCAGGCCCGTGTTCTTTGCTAGTGTTCCTTGACTTGAGCACCACTGAACATGCATTGGAGAGACTATGATAGTGGACAGGCAACTGCGATTGATTTGATTGACAATGTTCAGTTGTGGAGTACCACAGGGCTCCATTCTTGGCCCAGTCCAGTTTTCATTATAAATGCTACCGCTGAGTCATGATATCTTTATCAATTCTATGCTGATGACACGCTACTCTATTAATCCCAGTGATATTTCTGGGCTCATCATACTAAAATAATTTGCAGATTAAAGATATTAATATTATAGTTAGTGGATTGGCATAAGTAGTAACTTGGGCTAGTAGTATCAGCAGCAGCAGCAGTAGTAGTAGTAGTAGTAGTAGTAGTAGAATCAGTAGCAGTTGTAGTAGTAATCTGAATAAGATTGTTGTGGTAGAAGTATTGGTAGTAGTAATATAATCAGTAGTAGTAGTAGGCTGCTAGCAGCGCCAGTAGTAGTATCATTAGTGGTAGCAGTAGTAATTATAGTAGTAGTTTTGCTGGCTATGTTTCTTGGCACGTTACCAACCAACTGTTGATCAGTGGAACTCTGTGCAGGGAACATTATATAGCCCCACTTTTCACACATGCCTGTTTTTTTAGGTTAACGTGACTTTCATTGACCAAAACATTGGCTGATTTAACATGCAGGCCAAGCTAGCAACTAATGACATGTTTGCTTACCGTCTCCAGCACATTTACTTACATTATACTTATGTACAATTTGAGGTATTTGTACTTTACTTTACTTTTACTTCTGACAAACAAATACTTTTACTTTTGATACTTTGAGTACACTTTGCTTATAATACTTTGGACATTTTGAATGCAGGACTTTAACTTGTAATTGAGTATTTCTATAGTGTGGTATTTGAATACTTGTTTCACCAGTCCGTCTTCCTTTTCCTCGTGTTTCATAGCTCACCTGCACTACACATTTGTGTTACCGCCCTCTGCAGTCTGCAGGACTGTGGACCGGCTCACCTGTATGCTTGTACTCATGCTAGTGGAACACAAGATACAAACAAAAGATGGGTTCACTCGTCAAAACAGTGCTCTCTAACCCTACTAGTGGTCAAAACCTCCACAGGATACCTTTTAAAGCAGTAGATAATGTGTTATGATAAACAGCATGTCTTTTGGTTTTCTTTTCCCCAGCATTGACTGTGCCGGCATCTTGAAGCTGCGTAACGCCGACATCGAGCTGAAGAAAGGAGAGACGGATATCGGGCGGAAGAACACAAGGGTGCGAGTTGTGTTCAGGGTCGTCATCCCGCAGCCGGACGGCCAGATGCTGTGGCTGCAGACGACATCTATTCCTGTGGAGTGCTGTGAGTCACCTGTAGTGTTAAAACATCATACTTACCCTGAATAACAAAATCACATGTGACTTCCAGTGAGGTCAACAGCACATTACATTCAACAGAGAGCAAGAAAACAGAAAGGTTTAAAGGCTTTTTTGCTTCATTTTGAAACCAGATTATAGTCGAACAAGCAGAGGAGGAAGTTCAGGGGATGTGAGGTATCATGCTTCAAAATTTTGACAAACACAGATAATAATCAGTGAGGTTTTTTTTTCTTTCTGCTGAGTGAATATTTCCTCCGTCTCTAAGAAAATGTGCGTATGCTGTAGTCTGCCCTGTAACATGGAGAAACCACTGACATATTTAAATACCAAAACAAAGACTGTGTTGTGTTTCAGCCCAGCGCTCGGGCCAGGAGCTTCCCCAGGTGGAGAGCTTCAGCCCAGCCAGCTGCTCTGCGGACGGAGGAGAGGAGCTGCTCATCACCGGATCCAACATCTCCACACAGTCCAGGGTGGTTTTTATGGAGAAAGGGCCCGGTGAGATCAGATTACATTCATTTACTGTACATTAAATATGTTTACGTCAGATTTTGTACCTGAATAACAAGTTTTAACCAACATGTTTTGTCCCCTCAGATGGAAGATCGCTGTGGGAAATGGACGCCAGAGTTATGCCGGATAAAAGCAGCGGAGTAAGTAGAAACATTATTTAAAAAAACACTTTTGAAAATACCAAGATAGATAAGATTAACATGATTTTAAAAAAGGGATTTTTTCAGAGATTCCTGTGACAAAATTGGGATGTGAGAGCAGAAATAAGATACAGCACAAGAAATATGGGAATAATAGAAACATGTGGCAGAAATATCTAACTATAAAATATAAAAGATATATTTAAAAAATCAAGTATACAGTATACATTATAACAGGGACGACAGGTCATGAGAAACAGTGCTTCCCAATCCTCTGGCTGCAGGCATAAATAAACAATATGACTTGGCAAAAGAAGCTAATTATAATTATAGAACTTAATTGGCTATTTTGCAGCAAATACCTTCGGTGCAGTCTGTATGTGTGTCTTTCATCATCCCTCCCTGTCAGTCCAACAACAGGATAGTGATTTTGAACTAAAGTAGGTCATCAATACAGCAGGTTATCAGTCCATCATCTCCCACTTGGTTACTCAGTCTGTGTGTGCTATGTTCCCATTGCTGCTGCAACCAGCGAGCTAACGTGTAAAAAAACAACTGAGACACTTTCTTCAGAGGAGGTAGGGCCATCGTGTGTGTGTTTATAACATCCAGATGTTGGACATAATTAGAGCCGAATCCTTTATTTCGGTCGTGATACAACAGAGAGAGAAATATTTTCCTCGGGAGTTGGTGGAGACCAAACAGCTTAAATGAGACTCTAAGGTGCAGTGGTGGAATGTAGTAAAGTTTGAGGTACTTGTACTTTACTTGAGTATTTTCATGTACTTTATAACTACTCCACTACATTTATCTGACAGCTTTCGTTACTAGTTACTTAGATATTACCTATCTGTTTTATACTTGTCTAATGTAATAAGTGGCTTTATTATTTTTGTCTTTTTCTGTTTTCGTTTAAGTGAGCTCACTAAGACAAATTCCAATCAATCATGTTGATATGACAAAGTATTGAATCTTGAATCTAACTTTGCAGATTCAGACTCTTTATCGTGGTCTGTTATGCAGTGAGCAGAGGGAATGGTAAAAGCTCACAATGCATTCTGGATCTAAAGTCCACCTTGAAGGGCCGACCTCACAGAAATTCACTCACACAGTTTTTGGGGCGTTGTAACGTCACTTAAGATGCCGATGAGGATTACCCCGAGAGGAAGTACAAAGAGGAAGTTAACGAGAGCTTGTTGAAACCACAAAGAGTCTAAGTGTGTCTGTGTCTGAGGGAGGAGAGGGAGACGATGCCATGACATCACTGAATATAGTCAATTTGTTGTGGATTTTGTAACTTGGACGCAAGTGTGACTCTTTGATTATTTTTGTTTCATTACGTTTAAGGCCCAACATAATGAAAAGTGTTTATGTTACATTTTGTTGATGAAAGTGTTGTTCTTCTTTTGTAATTTGGCAAATATTGCAATGCCCCAAAACACACTTTGTTTCTTTCAATGTTGAAATCATACTCGTGTCTTCCTGCAAAGTCACTGTCATTCAAGCCAAACTTTAAAAACCTACAAGTGTTTGCAAAGATGGTAACAACTTTAAGATTCAGCCATGAGAAAGACACGTTTCACCAGTATCTGTTGTTTTCCCTGCTGTTCTTTGTTTTCTATATGCTAATTTAAAAGTTTTCCCAAAGTGCACACAGCAGATTATACTGTACATCTTTTGTTTTGTCATCAACCCGGAGACCGTTCTCTGGTTCTCTGTAGTTCTCTTCACGTCTCTGTGTTTCTGTCTTCCAGTCCAGCCTTGTGGTGGAGGTTCCTCTGTATAATAAGAAGACAACGGATCCGGTTCAAGTCCAGTTCTACGTCTCAAACGGGAAGAAAAGAAGAAGTCTAACACAGAGCTTCACCTACCTGCCTGGAGTCAGACGCCACCTCGCTGCTGCTGCTGGAGTCAAACAGGAGTGCTGGGAGACGGACCACATCTCCCACAATCCACCTGGCTTCTGTCCGGCCTCCTGCCAGGTGGCCTCCCGTGACCGAGTGCTCGGCCCAGATATGGTTTATTATGATTCCTGTGACGTCCCAGTGCATCGTGGTCGTCCCTCCCAGAACGCACCTCGTCTTCATCATCCCCCTCCCTCCTCTGTCCCCCTTCAGACCCCCTTAATGTTTCCTCAGACGTCCTCCATCCCTCTACACACCTCCTCCTCCATGCCCTCTCAGGCCTTCACCATCCCCCCTCAGACCTCCTCAGTCTCTCCTCAAATCTCCTCGATGCCTCCCCAGGCCTCTTCGGTGCCCCTTCAGACCTTCACCATCCCCCTCCCCACCTCCTCCGGTGGACCTCAGAGGGAACACTCTCCATCTCTGAGTTCCAGAAAAGCCTTCGTGACCCCTGCTGACCCCCAGAAGGACTCTCTGCTCTCCAGCCCAGGAGAGGCGCTGAGCATCAAGCAGGAGCCGGAAGATCAGCCAAATCTGGGATCCATGGGCCTCCAGGAGATCACCCTGGATGATGGTAAGAAGCTGGGTGTATTTATTAATTAACAATCCACCTGTAGGCTTGAAAGGTGGCTCTGAAAAGTTTGTAGCCTCCTTCTCGTGGAGGGCAGTAGCTGTAGTCAGCTTTGATTCACAGCAGCTACAATAGATTTAAAGACTCAACAAAATATCCAAACCGCTCCTGCAGCATAATCTCCTTCTGCACCACTGATCCGAATATTCAGCATGTTTCTAACAGTCATCGTTTCTCCACAACGGAGCTAAATTCTGTCTCCCACTTTGGCCTCCTCATAGCTCCTTAGCTCTGCTGGAAGTTGAGTATTTAGTGATTTATTGGTGATGCCAATAAACTGTAACGATTGATTGTAATATATTGAACATATAGCTCAATAGTGGGTAAGTGGATTATTGTGCATGTACATGTTTTGAACGTTTTCTGACGGTAACATTGTGTCCCCATTGAAATCCACTGTAGCTGCTGTGAATCAAGCTGACTACGGCTGTATACAGAATACTACTAAGTACAAAAAACACAGCTGAGCAAGTGCTACTTGAGTAAAACACAAAGTAGGGGACCCCATGTTAACAAAAAGGGGAATGGATCCCCCGAAAGTCAAGGCACTCTCCTTCTTTATGGCCTTTAACAAGACCTCTATACTTGATACTGGTCCAGAGCAGTCATCCAGGTCCATACATGTGGATCTTGTTATCAGTGATGTTTGTAATTTTTTGGGTTGATTTTCTGCAGATCCTGGTACAAGTGTAGCCAGCGGATATCCAGATAACGGATGTCCAGGCCAAGACTTCCTCTTCCGTTTTTACAGTCCGATTAGCAATCTCAGAACCCATTGGCTATCGTCTGACAGCGAATTTGAATTCAGATATTTTATAAAAAAAAGCTAATAAAAGCTAATCTCTAGGGTTCTGAGATTAATAAGAAGCTAAATTGTCAGATGATAGCTGATGGGTTATGAGATTGCATTTCAGCCAATGCGTTCTGCCCGCTCAAACGTGATTGGTCAATACTACTCGGACTACAAACGGACTATAAACGGAAACCAGAATGCTTCTGATACCAAAATCTTTCTGCATTCATATGCAGATATGTTTATATAGATTAAATTTATAGGTATAGCTGGACGACTGTGTGAAGCCATTCTGCCTTTTACCTTTGAAGCATACCTGTGACAGAGTGGTTGAATTGATTGCACATAAAAAAAATAATAATATCAAACCTCAATAAAATTAAAAGGGGAAATTTTGAAGTCATGTCAAGTCAGACAGCTTTGACTGGAGTCAAGTCTCCAGTCAGTGAGGACTAAGTCACACTGTAAACAATTAAAACATGTTCTCAAATGTAGTTCAAGTTCACAAAAACTGAGACTCAAGTTATTGTTAGTGTAGTTTTGTTGACAATTGAGAGTGACAGGAAACATGGGAGAGAGAGGTGAAGTCCCAGTAATAGTAGCAGTATTGCAGTATTATCAGGGTTATCACCTCTATCTGACATGAGTGGAGGAGCAGGTTTCCTGTCAGCACAGCGTCAATTCAGTCATTTAAATGCACAGTTATATGGAACCAAGACGTGTACAAAATGTCACTTTTCTGCTAAATGTAACCCAGTTTTAATGCAGATAATACGCATATTTTCACCTGCAAATCACACAAACGGTTCTCACTGGGCCACGTGGATTGTTGGTGTGAGACACGAGTCAAACTGTGGTTGGACGCTTAACAAGCACGAGAAAAGGTTTTGTTGATCTGACAGGAAATCAGAGAGAAAACAGCCTTCGCTTAGACTTTGGTGATCTGGTCCTGCGATTGAGATGTGGATCTTAGAGTCCCATAATCCACATCAGCGCTCACTGTGTGTTCTCGGTGTGTTTCTGCCGTGCAGCTGAGTGTCTGTCTGTCTACGCTCGCTCTGTGATGTTGGTTATTTATGTGTCGGGGCCCTCCCTGTTTGTGTGTGAATACTGTCTTTCTCTCTGATCTGGGTTAATAATAGCTGCGTCTGCTTGTTGCTGGTCTGAATGATGCAGATGGGGGTTAAATTTGTTGCTGCCCCTCAGTTGGGCAGCAGCTGTCGTCAGGCCCCCCCCCGCCTTCGCCTTCGCCTTTCAGCTTGACTTTGACTTCAGCAGCCTGATCTGCTGCTGCTGCTGGAGAAACGTCAGCCTCATCACACACAGTCTTGCCCTCTTTCCACCAAATTAGCTCTGGTTCTTGAACCGGTTCTGTTCAGGTTTCGTGGAACCTTGGTGCTATCTAGCGAACCAGCCCACATTCCCACCAGTTTTTTGTGTGGAACCATTGTAATCAAGGACATGTGTCCAAAACCCAAAGAATCTTCATTTACTGTCAGAAATGACAAAGAAAAGCAGCAAATCCTCACATTTAAGAAGCTGGAACCAGCAGATGTTTGACATTTCTGCTTGAAAAATGACTGAAATGATGAATTGATTATCAAAATAGTTGGGAATTAATTTTCTTTCGATCGATTCATCGACTAATTGTTGCAGCTCTTGTCCCAAGTCTTACCTTTTTGCTCACATGTGGCACAGAACAGATTATTCATTTTCAGAGATGCGAGCGGCGATTCCCAGGTTTGGACTGCGGGTAGCACAGGTCAGATGTGTATATTGAACTTGAAAGTGTGGGAATCAATCTGATCACAATCAGATATTCACCAGTGTGACTTCGGCTGTCGTTATGGTGAAGAAACAAGTCCGAGGCGAATTCAAAACCCTTTGTCGTTGTAATTGGGAACAAAAATGCGGCTCCACAGTTACCGAATTCACCCAAAATCTATCTAGAAAGCAAAAGTGAAGTGATATCAGCTGTTTTTAACCACCTAGCAACCTCATAGCAACCATCCCAAACACCTTAGAAACTGCTCACTGATGCCTTTCCTTTAAAATCTGAGCGTGGAAGTTCATTTTTGACCTCTGAAACATGTTTGACAGAAAAAATAAAATCTTAACTCAACGTCCACTTACTAACCTTTTCTGGAGCTTTCAACCACATCTTACAGGTTGAGATCTGAGGAAGGCTGTGGGGTGGGGTGGAAAGATGCAGAACAAGCAAATAAGTGGAATTTGAGTCAAAATTGTTTTTTTTTAATCAAAACACTTTAAACTTTTAGATCATGTTTCTAACTTTAGTCCCCAGGTATCGGCTATTAAAAGTACAGATTATTCATTTTCACAGAGATGCGTTACTGTACATACACATTTATTTCAATATTTCAGCTTTCCAGGCAGCTCTATGAGGACAACACTGTACACTGAAAACTGAAAGCTAGGAGAACAGAAGCGGCAGGACTGTCAGTGAGTGTAGTTAAAGCTCAGAGAGTCAAACCAGGGTCTTGAAGTCCCTGGTCTTGAACATGGAAAGAGAGAGAGAGTGTTGGGGCCCTGTCACTCTCTTTCGGGGGGTGCGGTGTTGGAGGGTGGCAGCTCATGGAGAGTTTTCTACGTTAGAACTGGATCTGTTTGTGTATTTTGAGGCTGCCGATCTGGACCCACATGTGCAGATGAGGTCGTGTTGAGCGGGGAGCACGTTGCTGATGAGTGTTGTTGTGTTGGTTTGCTTCACGAGCTTCAGGTTTCACTGCAGAGCTATGTATAGACTGAACGGAGCAGAGATGGACCCGTGGCGTGGTGTCGAATTTCCGCCATGAAACAGGAAGTTGTTGTAACTCAAATGTACATTGTCCAGTCTGCCCCAAACTTAACATGTTTGATAATAGTCCTGGCCTGAAGACATCGACGTGCCAATATTGAATTATAGTCATAGCGCCACCTACTGGCACCAGGAAGTAAGCTTTGTGTGACAAACATCATCTGATTTCCATGAAATTAAGTTGTGTGGTCCACACTTGACATACAGCAACATAATGCGTGTTTAGAGTGTGTTCTGTAGAGCCACATAGGGGAAACAGGAATTGATAGAAAATGTGCATAAAGTCATGTCCGCCGACAGTCGCGAAAATCCACAGCTGCGTCCATCGGAGTCCGGCCATCACCCCCAACGTGCGGGAAGGTCATCGCTGCTTGCAGCTTTGATTTAATTTCCGCTCGGTCATTTCACAATATGTTTTGTGGTGGAGGTGTGCCTGTTGCACTTTATCTCACCCCCCCACCCCCCAGCACAACACAGCAAGTTCAACACCAGCAGAGACGTGATGATGCAATGTGAACATCATTGATCCAAACACTTCAGTGAAAGATTACTGATCAATAATAAAACATTTTCAGCCTGTAAAATGACAAACGCAGTATGTTGTATATGAGTATTTTTTATTTTATTTTAATGATATCCTTAATGTTCCTCAACTTTGAACCACGTGAATCTCCTGGACAATTTAACGACAATACTGATTTATGTTTTGACCATCCTTTGTAATTATTTCCACTTTCTTTCAGTTTGGTGGATGACTCTAAATACTACAATTCCCACAAGCCTCAGCTGTCATTCGTCCGACGCGCATTCAAAACCTTTCGTCAGTGTAATTGGGAACAAAAATGCGGCTCCACAGTTACCGAATTCACCCAAAATCTATCTAGAAAGCAAAAGTGAAGCGATATCAGCTGCTGGATGGATTTTTGGGCCCAATCCCAGCATGCATTGGGCAAGAAGCAGGGGACAACATGTTTTTATAAATCACAATTTAGGTTTTTTGATTTTTAAGGACCTAGCAACCTCATAGCAACCATCCCAAACACCTTAGAAACTGCTCACTGATGACTTTCCTTTAAAATCTGAGTGTGAAAGTTCATTCTCGACCTCGAAAACATGTTTGACAGAAAAAAATGAATAAATAAATCTCAACTCAACGTCCACTTACTAGCCTTTTCTGAAGCTTTCAACCACATCTTATGGGTTGAGATCTGAGGAAGGCTGTGAGATGGGGTGGAAAGCTGCAGAACAAGCAAAGAAGTGGAATTTCCTTTTATCAAAACACTTAAAAATTGTAAACATCCGCCTAGCAAGTTATTAGCAACTAGCTAGCGACTTTTACTTAGCAACCACAGTTTTCTTCAGAAAATTCAACCTTTTCTGAGAAACTTTTAGATCATGTTTAGTCCCCAGGTATCAGCCGTTATTTAGGATTTCTGAAAATCACTGAGAAAATGCACAAACTTAGAAACTTCTGTACCGCTAAGTGTTGGAAATAACCATGTCTCCTGCTTCTGCTTTTGTTTCAGTGAATGAAATTATCGACAGAGACATTGGCAGTCTGAGCAGCAGCGCCCAGCCCGACCACTTTGACCAGTACCACCAGTACGACTGGGAGCACAAGTCCGGTGACGCCGCCTTACCGTTCAGTGGAGGCCCTCAGTAGTTACACTGCGTCCTCAGGAGACGCCCGCAGTGTTTCTTCTACTGTTCGCTTTCTGGACAAAAACCAAACCCACGGTCACGTTTGCACAAAGTGCACCAAACTGATCTCCAAGTGCCTGAACACCGATCAGCAGCCTCTGAGTCTGCGGCTCGTCTCATCAGGGTAACACGTCAGATTACTGTGTCCTCATCTGTCTCAGGAAGTTTTTCACTCACAAACCAAAGATTTTTTTTTAGCTTTTCGTGACCGAATTGGAAGAACTGTAGAATCCAACAAAAGGGCTTTATCACAATAATCAGTGATGTCATCACAGAGGCTAAAGTTGCACAAAAATGAGAAAATCCTGTCGTTATTTATTGGCCAATTAATTAAGAAATGTATTTTTGATACTCTGGATTTGGTCCACAGTAAAAAACTAAAGTCCTTCAGCTGATCATTTACATTTTTATAGCTTGGTTTTACTCTGTACGGTTTACATTTCCTTCGCTGAATTACATTAACGCTGTTCAACCTGAACTGTTTTGGTGTGAAGCTTAAGACACTGAATTATAGAAATGTATCGTAAGGTTGAAGTAAAAAGAAAGGAAGATATTGGATGTTGTGTGTTTTGATAAATAATTTAATGAACGATGAGTGCGAGTTGTAAAAGTTTATTTTATGTAAACCGTCTCGATAAAGGATTTTAGAACCAGCGTCACTTCTGGAGTTGAGATATTGTTCTAACAGTGTCCTTCCTGTCATGCAGCAATACATTTCAATACATACATTCACACCACAAGCTGTAGCAAGAACAAGCCACTGCTCTATTTCAGGCCTCAGCTGATGGGCTTTAAAATATCTGTTTTTATTTGAAACTACCATTTTCATTCATCAGCAGCTCATTTTGAACTTTTTTTTTGGCTTCTTTGTCTGTAACCAGAAGCATTTTCTGAGCTTATTGCAAAAAGAAACAATTTTTTGGCAGAATTTTTCAGACACTCTTCCTCATCCACTACATCTTGACTTCTTCATTGATTTGGGCTCATCCAGAGACACAACATGCGTGTCGCAGCAGTGTTCTGCCCTGAGGTTCAGTATTGATCTGCTCTTTAAAGTGTGACTGAACAGCGGTGTTTCTCTGCCCTCTCTGGTTGAAAGTTTCAGGTCTGTTTCACGTCTGAACACAGCCAGCATCACCAAAGTGCACCTGTAACCACACCCAACAGTGATGTCACGGTGTCCTGAAGTACACTTCGACATCACTGCAGCAAAGTGAGATATTAAACCATTGGAGATTCTTTGGTCTGTTGAGGACCCAGAAATGAAAACTGTCTTCACCTGCATCCAGAACCTAACCTGTTTCCTTTTTTAATAATGATGATTCGTCATTTAAAGAGCTGCTGGTCGGGGTCTGTCTGAACAAAGCAGAACTCCTCCACAGCTGATCCTGATCCTGCCGTCCAGCAGCTGTTTGTGCAGGTATAAACCAGCACCGTCCCGAACTCCAGCTCTGCCTCAGCGTGGCCGTCCCTCTGCAGCAGACTCACCAGAGCCGGCATCAGCTGCAGCTCAAAAGTCCTGGACCCTCCACAGGAGCCGCACGCTGAAACCACCTGAGCCATGTTGGACGGCGGCTCGGAGATGAAGAGCGGATTCCCGCCGCGACAGTACCGCAGGATCTGCTGAGGACACAGCGAGATCTTCTTCATGAACCTGGAGAAGATGGTGTCTCCGTGCCGGGCTTTCGTCTTCTCGTACTTCTCCTCCCCGCCACCGCCCTCCAGCTCTCCCACCGCCACTCCTTCTCTCCTCTCGTACTCCCTCAGCAGCTCCTGAGCGTGCCGCAGGTCATCTTCCTCTCCGCCCAGATCCGACTCCTCCACCACACTGATGAAGAACGGGCGGAGGACAGGGACATCTTCGTGCGAGTCTCCAAGATTGAGATCCTGAAGCCGGCTGCTGACATCAGTCTCACAGGCTGCTGGGCAGAAAGAGAAAAAAATAAACAAATCAAAATAACCAAAAAAAGTTCCTCTGACACAGAGATGGAAAAAAACATGTTTCAAATTCAGCTGGTGTCCATGTCACTGAAGTGCAGTGTAATGGGGGACCATTTTCTGCTGCATTCTCAGCTAATTTAGAAAGAATTATGCAAAAAAACTTGATTAAAGTCAGATCAGACGGACAAGGACCCATGCACTCGCCAGATGACAGGATGGCTTTGGTTGTCCTGAATTTTCAGGATGAACCTTGAAATTGGATCCTGAAATTGCTGCTGGAAGCTATTTATGACAGCAGCTGGTGGTGAAAGCAATGTGTGTGTGTGT